>CM046446.1:66350005-66550005 GCA_025506515.1 Flaveria trinervia
GTCTTCATGAGTTGAAGCTTCAAAAAACTTTGTCTCTAAGGCTTCGGAAGACTTCATATTTGGCTTCAGAAGATATTGGTCTTGGCTTCGGAAGATTTCACACTTAGAATATTTCTATTGAATTTGTGAAACTTCCTGAGCATTCTTCTTTAATGCACTTGTGCAACATGCAGGATAGACATTGGATGTTTAGGTTGCATCGGCTTCTGTTGAATTTGTGAAACTTCTGTTGAATTTGTGAAACTTCATGGGCATTAAGTTTGAATATGGTTCACAATCGTTATTTGGCTTAGATCTATTCAAACAACTACAAACCTGTATAGTTAGTTCAACAAGCATTAATAAACAATAACTGATGAAATATTAAACATTATAAGCGTAGACCACACATTGTATTTCATTCAACCATCCATATACATATATGTAACACATGAAAAACTTTTACATTAAGCTCATAAACTAGGTACATATGTATCTAGATGCATGAGTTGAATGAAATGCATTATTAGAAATGTGATTGATGCTTATAATGAAATGCTAATGGTTCAGTCCTACGAATGACAAACCTAACCTATAAGTACTACCTAATTCATGGAAAAACATAACACTTCAAGAATTTCAACTTACATTCGTACCCTAGTCATCCAGAGACTGCGGAGAACCTGTTCCAACTTCATAGTCGCAGTTGATCTTGTTTTAATCATTCTTAACATTTCTTTCATTATTAGATTGATCTGATTTGCGTTCTCACTGATTGGATCGCCAATCAAATAAGATTCCGCATTATTTCATCTGCTTTCACGCATTATCTATTAGTACTCTGTATGTACATGGTCCTAACAAGATCAAAGCTTGGTTCTTGATTTTGCGTGTGATTCGATTAGTTTTGGTGTAAAAATCACGTTTTTCATTCAAAAGAGTCACCTTTTTTGAGTAAAACAGTGTTTTCGACGTCTCCAGGTCTAAAAGTTCACATTTTTCGGCATACGGAAAATTAGGGTTCTTGAAAATTGTGTTTTTGTGCCAAAGTATCAAAAACCTTCGAATTTTCAAAAATAGCAGCCTTCAGTCGCACGATTGGCTCAATCGCACGACCGAACTCAATTGCACCTCCCATACACACGAGTGAACTCAGTCACTCATCCATTCGTATGACTGAACATCTTCATTCGTCTGTCTCCAATCGCACACTCCATACACACGACTGAATCCAATTGCATGATTGAATTCATTTGTACCTCTCACTCGCAAGACTGAGTCATCCGCATTGGCCATCTGCATTTGTCCAATCGCACGATTGACTCATCCGCATTAGTCCAATCGCACGAGTGACTCCATTCGCATAAGTAAATCAGTTGTGCTCTAAAGTTCAAAGTTAAAGAGATAGAAGATCAATTCTCTATGATTACTGCTGGTAGAGACTCACGGTTCCAGAACCTTTTGCTTCTGCAAAATGAGATTGGGAATCACAACAAATCTCCTAAACTGATAACGTTAGATGATTACCCATAGTGGAAGCAGCGATTCGAGATCTCTCATAATGGAGTTGATCCCAACCTTTGGGAATCTATTGAGACAGGTTATAGTATGCCAGTTGTGCTGATGGTGTTAAATCAACCTTGGGAGGTATGACTAATAGCTAGAAGGCAAACTATAATGCTAAAAAAAAGGTGTATGCCCTGTTGACTCAGTTGATACCAAAAGACATACTCCATCAGTTTTCTGAGAACAAAGAGGCAAATAAGTTATGGGAGGCTTTGGAGAAACAATACGATGGGAATGCAATGTTGAAAGCTCTAAAGGCAAAGGATTTGAAGAAGTAGTTTGATAACTTCTCTTTGATGGGTAAAGAAAGCTTGGATGATATCATAGACAGGTTCTACCACCTGAGTGAACTGCACACTGATGGGGTCTCAACAACAATGGAAGATAAGGTCTCAAGCTTTGCCAATGGTCTGCCAGAGAAGTGGGACTCATTTGTGTCTAACTTGAGACAGAACAACATTCTGGCAAAATTAGACATAAATGACTTCATCCTGAAATTGAGGGAGGAGGAACTAAGGATGAAGTATAGGTCACAGAAAGGATCCTAGGACCATAATCCTTCACTCTATAACTCCTCTTCCACTCCAACCAGTTTAGGAGCACCTCTTCAAACAACGTTTGTGTCTAGTTCAACCGCTCATTCTCAAACCACAGCTTCAAAATCTAAAATGTTAGGGTCATCTAGTACCCAATAATTTGTTGATACATATGTACCTAGATTCGGATCTTAATGTAATATGTCTTATGCTTATGTAATGCTTGGGTAATTAATGAAATGAGAATGTTTGTTGTGATTTATAATCTTTAATATTTCATTAATGAGTTGTGTAACACATATTGACTAGATTATATAGGTTTGTGATTGTTTGAATTGATCTGCATAATTTTATAATAATGAATACATTCAAACTTGGTTAAGTGAAGTTCTCATGCGTCCGACTGGACCATGCGCCCCAACAGTGGTCATGCGTCCGAATGGCCATGCGACTGAGTGTCCACACACCTAAATAGTCCATACGCCTGAACAACTTCATGCGACTGACTCAATCACACGACTGAACACTAAGTCGTGCGAATGGATCAACCGCATGGCTCAATCGCACGAATGAAGCATGCTAATGGTTTAGTCACCCGAATGAGAAACCCTAACCTATAAATACCACCTAATACCTGGAAAAACGTAAGCATCATACACACTTCGACTCTAGACATACCCTGGCCGTCAAGAGACCTCTAAGATCATACTCCAAGTTCATAGATCGCAGTAGATAGATTCCTAATCGATTCTTAATGTTAGATTCAATACATAACTGTTTCTACGTGCGTTCTTACCGATTGGATCGCCAATAAAATAGGATTCCGCACTATTTGGTTCTGTATCCATGTTAATCAGTTAGTACATCGTCCAGTACACCGTCCCTAACAAGTGGTATGAGAGCTTGGCTCTTGATTACATGTTGATTCAATCGTTTTTGATACAGAAATTGTTTTTTCACTAAAAACACAATCCTTTTGTGTCAAACGGAGTCTTAGACGTTTCCTGACCATAAAGTTTAGTTTTTCCGGCATACGGCAATTAGGGTTTGTGAAAATTCGAGTTTTTGCAGCCAAAACATGTTTAACCTACTAATTTTCAAACTTCATCAGGTTCAGTCGCACGATTGGCTCAATTGCACGACTGAGTCCATTCGCATTCCCCAAACACATGATTGGACTCATTCGTACCCTCATTCGTATGACTGAGAACCCTATTCGGACTGTTCAACCGCATTAGTTCATTCAGACGACTGACTCATCCGCATTAGTACAGTTTCACGATTGAACCATTCGACTAGTTCAATCGCCCGAATAAGCCCAATCGTATACCTTCATTCGCATATAGTATGTTTAATAGTAAAGTTGAGTGAAATAGAGGACCAGTTTTCAGCATACACAGCAAGTAGAGACACTCGTATTCAGAATCTATTGCTGTTGGAGAACAAAGTGGGAATTCATAATAAACCCCCGAAGCTTATTACGTTAGAAGACTACCCACAATGGAAGCAACGTTACAAAATCTACTTAAATGGAGTAGATACAAATCTGTGGGAGGCAATAGAATTGGGGTACAACATGCCTGTTGGAGCTGACGGTGTCAAAATTATGTTAAGTGGCATGTCTGATGCACAAAAGGTAAAACACAACGCTGAGAAGAAAGTCTACGCTTGGCTTACTCAGTCTATTCCGAAGGACATCTTCCATCAGTATTCGGAATATACTCAAGCAAAGAAACTATGGGATGCGTTGGAGAAGAGGCATGACGGAAATGCCTCACTCAAGGCCATTAAGGCCAAATCTTTGAAGAAGGAGTTTGACAACTTCTCTTCAATGGGAAACGAAGGCCTAGATGGTGTGATCGACAGATTCTACCACTTGATGTGTGAGATGCACACTCATGGAGTTACTACATCGATGGAGGATAAGGTATCCAACTTTGCAGATGGATTACCAGAGAAATGGTCTTCCTTCTTTTCTAATCTCAGACAGAATGGGATGCTCTCGAAGTTAGACATAAATGACTTCATTCTGAAACTTAGAGAGGAGGAGCTTAGGATGAAGTATAGAACTCAAAAGGCAAACTATGACCAGAATCCTGTGCTCTACACACGACTCCTCCGGTCAAGACATTTGGAGCACCACTGCAGACTGCTTTCATCTCAAGCTCAGCAAGTCCAGCACAAGCATCTAACGTCAGGGTCGTTTGGTACCCAGTTTATTATACCTGAAGCCAATGCAGCAAAAGTGAAGACCGATAACTTTGGTAACATGACTGTTGAGGTGGCCAGAGAACACATGGACCTTCTAGCTGCTGTAGTCCACTACTATGATAGACTAATTGCTAGAAATATAGGGAATTGCCACCTGGCAGATGAGGATTACGAACAGGTGGATGAGATGGAGTTGGAATGAATGGATATTATGTGGGCCTTGGCAAGTGCTGTCCGACGAGATAAGAAGTTTTTCAAAAAGACCGGACAGAACTTGGTTGCAACCAAGGACACGACCTTTGGCTTCGACAAGTCAAAGGTAACCTGTTTCAACTGTGGTGAGAAGGGGCACTTCAAACGGGAGTGTGTGAAGCCAAAGAAGACTGGTAATGGCAATACTTTCTCATCCTTCAATCACCAGGACAAAGCCACATCTAGTAGTTCAACTTCATCAAGAAAGGATCCTAAAGCCTTGACTGCGAACGAGGATGAAGGACAGGACTGGAGCTTTCGGTTCGTCTCACCGGGAGAGACCAACATAGCTAGTGTGGATGACATAAATGATGATTCCGCCAGTGAGGGAGATATAGCAGTAGAGCTCGCGATGTCAAATTCTAAAGACACTGCACCTATGGTCATACACCTGCCTGAAGAAGTACAATCTACATCAACATCAGAATCACTAGAAACAGGGACGACCGATTCTTCACACATGGCTGATTCCTCTTCAACATCTCAGGTAAGAACTACTGACCAGTTGTTCAATAATCATGCTTGTTCTGATTGTAATAATTTTAGAGAAAGCATAGATTTAAAATTTTCTAGGTTATTAGATCATAATGATAGCTTAGTAAAGGATCTGGAACTGTGCACTGAAGCTAATAGAGTTTTAAAACAAAATGAGCACAGTTACAAGGAAAAGATAGACCTATTGAACAAACAGCTTAGAGAAACAGAAGTAGTTGCCTTTAACCAAGCTAATGACATTAGGTACTATCTTAACTCCCTAGAGGACACTAAGAAGCAGAAAGTAGTTCTAGAAGTAGAAGTTAACTCCTTAAAACGAAAACGGCACAGTTGGACAAGCTCATCTCATACTGTCCAACACTTAGTGAGAGAGAGAAACAACGGGGAGGATTGGGATACAAAGTGGTTCCACCACCACCTTGGACCTTGATGAACACCAAAAGTAAACCAATTAATAATAACCCCATCACGGATCATGTGGTGACCACTCCTTTTGTTAGTGACCCAGATACAACAAGTAAATCAATTGCATCTGGCACTAAACAAAAGGAATCCACTTCAAAGGCAAAAGGAAAAATGACTTGTGTTAACTTGGAAAAAGAGTTTGAAAAGGTTAATTTAAAGTTAGGTTCAAACAAAGTCAAATCAAAACCCAAAAAGACTATTAAACCTAATCAATCATACACATCATGTCTGTTGGACCAAAAGAACCAATGAGCCGGATCAGAAAAACCTTTAAGTCCCACAGACGTCACAACAACTACTGAAGACCATAACAGCTGAAGACAACAGCTGATTACAAAGTCTGAACACAAGTACTGAAGACAAAGTCTGAAGACACAAGTGCTGAAGACAAAGTCTGAAGACACAAGTGCTAAAGACAAATTCTGAAGACACAAGTGCTAAAGACAAAGTCTGAAGACACAAGTGCTGAAGACAAAGTCTGAAGACACAAGTGCTGAAGACAAAGTCTGAAGACACAAGTGCTGAAGACAAAGTCTGAAGACACAAGTGCTGAAGACAAAGTCTGAAGACACAAGTGCTGAAGACAAAGTATCAGACGTTTTCATAACAGCTGAAGAGGTCTTCTTCACTAGTTGTGATGGTTTACCTTTCAGTAGTTTTCTTTGTTTCAGTATTTGTAAAACAACTGAAGAGTATGTTCTTCAGTTGTTATTGTTCCAGTAGTATCTTTTCAGTAGTTGTAATAATAGTTAACACTTAGCATTTTTGTAAGAAGATGTCAGCTGTTTGACATCTTCAGTAGTTGTGTTAACTATCAGTAGTTTGTGATAAATTCTATTAGATGTCACTATCAAGTGACATCAGCAGACGTCACATCTCTTATATAAGAGGTGTCGACCTAATTGTAATTGTGACATTCCGTTACCACGAAAGCGAATATTGAATGAAATATATCTGCAGAATTCTCCCTATCTATTACCGTTTTGTTCTTACATTGAATATCTTTTTGTTCTTGTGAATTGGCTAATTTATTGTTAGAATTCCGCTGCTATACTCTCTAATCAATTAAACGTAGATCACTGATCCTAACAATGTCAAAGTCCAGGTAAACAAGAAATATAAGATTTAAAACCCGACCATACATCTAACAAAGAAGTGTCTCAATCTAAACAAAATAAGGTCAACCGTGTGATACCTACATCTCCACAAAAACCTTTAAACTGTACAGTTGAAAGCAGATCCTGCTACAATTGTGGAGAGTACGGTCACATTACGTCTCATTGTCCATATTATCAAACAGCAAGGAGGAAAGTTGAACTTCATAGATCTTTTAAGAGGAACTCAGTGACGCCTCCTAAAAGGGATAGTGAACCCAAAGTTCAACCCATCAGCCAGTCGTCTGTTTATCACAAACAGGCCTTACACAAAGCTGGTCTTTGGAAAGAAAAATCCGTCTCAGCGTTTCAAAATGAGAACAAATAGACATCTGAGCTTCCCTCAACCTCAAATCGTCAATGGGTTAAGTTTATGTTATGTGATGCCTCGGGGAAACCCAAGCTAGTGAAGGCTTGGGTCCTAACATGAAGTGATTTTTTCAATGAATGTGCAGGGTGTTCGCTATAGTGCTGAGACTAACATGTGGATTGTAGATAGCCGAGCATCCAGGCACATGATGGGAAACAAAGCTCTCTTATCAAACTTCAGACAAATCAAAGGAGGGCATGTTTCATTTGCTGTAAACAAAGGAGGGTATATGACAGCCCAAGGAGAAGTGGGAAATTAGAAAGTTAAGTTTGACAAGGTAAATTATGTCCAACAATTATAGAATAACTTACTTTTTGTTTCTCAAATATGTGATAAAGGCTTCAAAGTAGTCTTTGACAACAAGAAGTGCTACGTTCTAAAGAAGGACTACGTGATCCCGGAGGACCAAGTTCTAATGACAGCTTCAAGATATAATGATCTTTATGTTTTGGATCTTTCAAAGGCCTCCACAACGGATCGTGAGGTTCAGTGCTTCTTGTCCAAAGCAACTGAGAAGGATTCCATCTCCTAGCATAGAAGAATGGGACACATAAATCCAAGGAAGATGAATCACTTGATCTAGAACGATCTAGTGAGGGGAGTGAACGTAAAAAACTTCCAACTCCCAGACTTCTATGTTGTGTGCAAGAAGGGCAAGCAGACAAAGAAGCCTCATAAGGAAAAGAAAGTTCATTCCATAGAACTACCTCTTGAGCTTCTTCACATGGATCTGTTTGGTCCAGTCAGTACAAGAAGCATCGTAGGCGACTTGTACTGCTACGTAGTTACTGATGACTACTCAAGATTCTCTTGGGTAATGTTTCTGAAGTCGAAATCAAAAACATTTGAATCCTACAAGGAATTAGTAACGACACTAGAATCCTTATACAAGCTGAAAGTACGACAAGTGCGCTCAGACAACAGAACTGAGTTCAAGAATCAGTGGATGGAGGCCTACTGCAAGGAAAAGGGAGTTGTGCATCAACTTACCTCTGCCTACTTACCTCAGATGAATGGTGTTGCTGAACGGATGAATCGCAGCTTGATAGAGACCTCATGGACTATGCTAGCAGACTCGAAACTGCCTATTCATTATGGAATGAGGCAGTTGCAAATGCATGTTATACACTCAATCGAGTTCTGGTAGTTAAACGCCGTGGAAAAACGTGTTATGAGTTACTACAGCGATGTAAACCTAACTTAGAGTATCTCGAGCCGTTTGGCGCTCCATGCACCCTGCTGAAGAAGACTGAGGAGGGAAAATTCAGCGAGAAGGTAGATGAAGGGATCTTTCTAGGGTACAACATACCAAACAAGAGAGTTTAGAACAACTCAACAGGTCGACTAGAGGTGTGGTGTAATGTTGATGTTCAGAGATACACCACACCACCTGCTGGAAAACGGCCTGCTTACTTTTTTGACTATGATGGATTCTTCAAGTCCTTCAACATACCTCTCTCCACTTCCGAAGACGAGTTGGAAAACAAGATGATGTACGATGTCTTGAACACACTGTCTCAAGATCAACACCATCCGGTTCACAAAGTCAATCATCTACCAACTCAGGGGGAGCACTTGATGTGAGTGACTCTTCCTCTGATGAAGAAAATATGGAAAATAATTAGAACAACCAGGATGAACAGGTTCCGACTACCACAAGTCCACAAGCATCTGACATTGATGCTTCTGAGCCTTCTAAACCTAGACTCCTATAGCCTCAGATCCAGAACCAAATGTTCACAATCTTGATTCAGAGGTGGTTGTTCCAACAACTTCCGGCTCATGTCTAAACGTCTATCATCCCTTGGATAATGTCATAGGTGATGTGAGATCAGGAGTTCAAACTAGAAATCAGCTGTACTCAGCTGATTATGCCTCTGTGATGGAAAAGGGATACCTTCATGATGGTGCCTATAACTGCTTTGTGTCTCAGTTTGAGCCAAAGTATGTTAGTGAAGCACTGAATGATGAGGCATGGGTGAGTGCCATGAGGCATGGGTGAGTGCCATGCAAGAAGAACTTCTTCAGTTCAAGAAGTTAGGTGTATGGACTCTAGTGGATAGACCTAAAGGTGCTAAGGTCATTGGCACCAAATGGGTCTTGAAATGCAAGAAAGATGATCAAGGAGTGATCATCAGAAACAATGCTCGCCTTGTTGTTCAGGGATTTTGACAAGTTGAGGGTATTGACTACAATGAAGTGTTTGCACCCGTGGCAAGAATGGAAGCAATCCGCATCTTCCTTGCCTATGCATCATACATAAAGATCAATGTCTATCAACTTGATGTGAAGAGTGCGTTCCTTCATGGTGAGATTCGAGATACAGTTTATGTCAGTCAACCTGAGGGATTTGAGGATCCATATCATCAGGCCAGAGTTTACAAACTTGACAAGGGGCTATACCGGCTTCATCAAGCTCCAAGGGCATGGTATGAGAAACTCTTGACACATCTTGTGAAAAATGGTTTTCGCAGGGGAGTCATTGACTGTACACTGTTTATCAAGGAAAAAGATGGAGATTTACTGCTCGTACAAATCTATGTCGATGGCATAATCTTCGGTTCCAAGAACGAAGAATTATGTAAAGAGTTTGGAGCAAAAATGAAGGCGGAGTTTGAGATGAGTGCAATGGGAGAGATGAAGTTCTTTCTCGGGTTATAGGTGGATCAGACACCAAATAGGATTTTCCTACATTAGACCAAGTATGTACGTGATATTCTTTGTCGGTTTGACATGGAGAATGCTTCTACAGCTGGAATTCCACTTGATACAAACCATGATGTAGCACCCGACGAGAATGGTGATCTAGTAGATGCCATTATGTACCGAGGGATGATTGGCTCTCTCATGAATCTCATTACCTCATGACCTGATATCATGTATCCTACATGTTTATGTTCACGATATCAGGCAAAGGCTAAGGTGAAGAATCTTATTGGGGTCAAAAGGATTTTTCATTATTTGAAGGGTACACCCATACTTGGGCTATGGTATCCTCATGATGATGACTTTGAGCTTACAGCGTATAGCGACTTGGATAACGAAGGCTGCAAGATGAATTACAAGTCTGCATCAACAGGGTGTCAGTTCTTTGGGAGAAGATTAGTAACATGGCAGTGTAAGAAGCAGACCTCAGTTGCATTTTAAACTTGTGAAGCAGAATACGTTGCTACTGCAAGTTGCTGTTCACAAATCGTATGGATTCAATAGCAAATGCGGGATTAGAGTTTAAAATTCTCTTCTACTCCTATCTTTCTTGATAACTCAGCTGCAATTGCAGTCACTAAAAACCTGGTCCAACATCCTAAGACCAAACACATCATGATTAAATATCACTTTATACGTGATTGCTTTGAAAAGAACTTAATTGATATGGTAAAAATAAACACAGATTTTCAACGTGCTGACCTCTATACAAAGGCTTTTAACAAAACACATTTTTTATATCTGTTAGAGGTCAACGGCGTTAAAAAGAAAAATGAGGTCATTCCTGAAGATGACCATGTGTAGTCCGATGTGTCGTGTAAATTTACTTTTCTTTTTAATTTTATTTTTCAATTTTAATTTATCTGCTTAATTTTACGTTGGTTAATTAAATTTGGTCTTATTTTCTTGCCTATTAAAATCCTAAAACGCTAATCCATTACGGTTTTAAAATTTTAGGGGGGAGAATAGGTTTAGACAGTATAAAAAAATGAGCAAGAAGGAGAGGTAGCCCATAAAAATAAGATCGTATGTGTGATACCGATTCAATCTTTGGAAAATGATAGTACATGGGAGCAAACCATTTGGGGCATTAAAATTTAAATTGAAAATGATGCAAAGCTCAAGTATAAGTCTGTGTAGTCTGAGCAAAATAAAAGGAAATATGATAGATAAACTAGCTACTACTAAGGTAACACAAAGAAAGTAGACCTAGAGGTTGCTAGACCATAGATGATATGTTGGTAGATTTAACACAATAGATGACTAGACCTTGTTGGTGATCTCAAGATTAAACTAAAATGTTTGACTAGCTGTGGGTAACACCTTATCCCTAGTTAACACAATCAACAAAATTCCAATAAGCGGTGACGAGCAAAATAAACGCCACGAATATGTGTGTAAGACCAGAGCATGAGCAAGAGCACATAAAAAAATGAAAAAAAAATCAAACTAATAACCTATGTTGTTGGTGAGATCTGTGCAAAAAGAATGAATTTGCTCAAAGAAGAAGATAGGTTATGTGCCTCTCTACTATGCGGTGGCACTGACGTGAGGATAAGCATAACCTATATGTTCTAGAATTCATTACTCTTTGTCGCCTCTCTGCTGTGTGGTGGCACTAACTTGATGCTTGGCTTCTCTTTGAAAGTTCTATGAATAGTTTTTTCTTGAATACTACCCTTAGACCGCTCAAAAATCTCCTAAGGAATGCTGATTATCATATATGTGTGGGATCCACAAATGCTTGTTGAGATAAACAAACCATAAGCCATCACCAATGTGTGTTGAAAGTCTGTGTATGGATTTAAGAGGACAAATATACTAACAATCATTGTGGCTAAAATTCTTGAAAGTTCAAAGTGTGGGGACATAATGGTACTAGTATGATTTCCTAAATTGCTAAATGACTCTATATGAAAAACAAGAATAGAGCATCAAAAGTTTTAGATAACCTGTCCCGAACGGTTTGAATATCCTGTATGATTCCAAACTGAATTGGTCCATGTATGTTTTAGATGAATTGAAGCTGCCTTTTTCCACATAAATAATTTCTTAGATTTATATCTTAGGACTTAACCCTCACAAAAACGTCTTAGTTTTAAGTTTCAGTCTTATTTCTTTTATAAAGTTTGTCAATTGTAGTTTTGTTCAATATCGGACTATGTCATGGAAGTTGATAGGGAACCTCATCATCTAAACGGTCATGTCTGAGGTGACCACACGCGCTTTCAAATAAAAATGGGTCACGTCTCAGGTGACAAAGTATTTATAAGGACCATGTCTGAGGTAGTCAAAAGGTTTTTCAAGATAAACTGATCATGTCTGAGATGATCAAATGCCAATAATGTTTAACCAAAAGATAAAAGTGTGGGATGGTGAAAAGGTCAAAATCGTGAGTATGATCCATTCGCACGATTGGACCATGATTATGGACCAGTCGTATGATTGGAGGTTACGGATGTGCCCATCGCATGATTAACCCCACATGATTGGGACATATATGCGATTGGACCAACAAAATGAACCAATCGCATGGATGAGAGTGACCGAATGACACAGTCACACGACTGATCTCCAGTCGCACGACTGAAGGTGACCGACTGTGCCAATTGCATGACTGATCTTTAGCTGGACGACTGAAAGAAAGCCCAGTATAAATAAAGGGGGAGTCGGAAGTAGTCACTCATCACTCCCAATATCATCCTAAGGTCACACAAGAGCATTAGTACTCTGCCAAAACTGAGTTTCATTGATGTAGCTTGGAGTTTGTGATTCTAACGACTACTCCATTCATCTACAGGTACACTCCAACTTAACTCGGTTAAAACTAAATGTCTTTAATGCATGTTTTAGTGTAGAACTTACTACAACTTGTCAATGAGACCTCTCTTAAGAATAGAACACTTAAACGGTCACACATGTTGGACTAAATGATTTGAAGTGTTAATTTGAGTCTCTGCGGTCAAAATGATTGTAAACACAAAGTGAAATGTCAGGTCTTGATAAATGTTACAACCCTTTGTGTTTCACAGTGAGGTATACAAATGGACACGCAGATGAACTCCATCGCATGATTGAGTTAGCCGAACGACTTAATCACACGCATGAATCATGCTTATGGGTTCTGTCGCATGACTATTCCAATCGCATGGTACAGTATACGACTAAGTTCGGTCACAAGCTCAATCGTATGACTGAGCCCAATCGCATGACTAGGCTTCAGTCGCATTGTCCATTCGCACGATTAGACTAAATGAATCTAGTTCATTAAAATCCATGTGTCATTCATGTACACCAATTCTAACTTATATGTGTCTTGTGTTGTAGCACTATGGTTGAATGCTAGATAGCGAACAACAAGCATAATGTATGTGCACATGTAGATACTAATCTAAGGATGAGGTACACTGAGGACATCAACGCAGGTGTGTTCAACAAGAGAAACATGAGTCTCCTGTTCAAGTGCTTAGCTCAGGACATCCATAAGTGTATATTGTCATGGGGAGCAGGAATTGATGAGATGTCTGATCAAATCCAGAATGAATACTTAGCATTGATGTTAAACCATCTGTCCACATGCTCTCAGATGATCTTCTTCTTGTTGATGGAGAGGAAGAAGAAGATGTTTTGGACAGAGACGGGAATAATGCTATGCAAATGGGCGGTGGTATGGATGACGAAGACTCTCAAGAAACTAACAAGGTTTTGTCATTTAGGGTCCAAGCTGTCAATGCTTATTGGTTACAATAGAATATCTCTCAGGCTTATGAACAGCAGAATGATCCACAACAGAGCCAAAAGCTTGCTAAAGAAGTACTAAAGATTCTAGAAGAAGGTGATGACCGTGAAGTTGAAACTAAGTTCCTGATGCATTGGCAGCATGATAATTTCAACCCGATCAAGAATCTTTTGAGAAACAGATTGAAGATTGTGTGAAGTACACATCAAGCTCAAGCTAAAAGGACTAAAGCTCGTGACAAAAGGAATTATTAGATGTTTATGTATTTGAAAATTTTTGTAATTGAATCATGTATTAAGCTTGTGTACATAATGTTTATATTTTGATTATTGATGTTTATTGCTTTGATTGTTGACTAATGGTTATGGTGTTCAATGTATTAAATCAAGCAGATATTAACTTTCAAAGGGATGAACATGATGTTTCTCCCCTCCAACACATAAAGACTCAGCTCATGATGATTCTTGATATGCAGGGTATTGTTAGGAGATCGGTGATGTACAGTCCTGAAGAAGGAGAGATCATTCACAATCTCACTGACGAGCAAATTGCGTAAATGTTCAAGCTTAATCCTGATGAGATCGTCAAGGACGCTCCAACTTTTGTAGAAACCAGTGATGATGAGCTGAACGACATTGATGAGATAGAGATTGAGGACGTCACTGCAGAGCATTATCCCTAGTACGCTGACAAAGAAGGAAATGTTGTTCCCAATTTGGGTGACTCCATGGTCGGTGATACATTTGAGATATTAGATAAGATGGAGCAAGAGTCCGAGAAAGTGAAGAACAAGCCCAAGCCTCCACACTTATGTTGATATCAGAAAGGCTGAATGGGTAGCTTGTTTTGAGAAGATCCGAGCCCAACGCGCTGCTCCTAAACAGAATGTCTACACCAAGCTCTACAATGTGAAGAAACATCACAAGGTGTGAGGCAAGATTATTGTGTGGGCCCATTTTGATGATCTTAATGTATACGTGGTGAAGAGAGAGAAAGGTATTGAGTAATTTAGATTCCCGCATGATCTAAAGTCTCTACCTGGTTTTGTGCTCAACTAGTTGGCTAAATGAAGCTGTTATATGCTGACCCGAGAAAGATGTCAGGCTGGTTTGACGCTGCTTTGAAGAAAGAGTACCACACCATGTGGGTCAACTTCAAACGTCAAGAACCTACAAGGTATATCCGACGTTCTGAAGTTGATCCCATAACTGGAAAGCCAAAGATAGTGCTGAAGTGGAGTCCTCCACGAACAATGTCAAAGATCCCTCTACAAGAGACGCCACAGGACTTCACTCCTCACTTCAAATCGTGGTACTATGATTGGAGAACAGGGGAAGCTATCATAGTTTTCAACATAGAGGGAAGAATGGATACTATCAGGGTATTCGATTATGATGGATTCTAGGATACAACATACCGAATAAGAGAGTTTACAACAACTCAACGGGTCAAGTAGAAGTGTGGTGCAACGTTGACGTTCAGAGATACACCACCCCGTGATGGAAAGGGACCCACATTCTTCTTTGATTATGATGGATTCTTTAGGTCCTTTAACATCCTTCTCTCCTATCCTGATGATGAATTATCGACCAAGATGATGTCCGATGTCTTAAACACACCGTCACCAGACTCGACAACATCAGGTCCACAAGGTGAGTCTTCTAGTCATTCAGGGGGAGCACTGGAGGTAAGTGACCCTTCCTCTGATGATGAAGAAGTGGAGAATGATCAGGTGGATCAGGAGGAACAGGTTCCTGCTACTGAAAGTACACAAGCATCAGATGTTGATGCCTTTGACACTTCGGAACCTCACACTCCAACGACTACAGATACTGAGCCAGGAATTCAAAATCTGGATGAGGAAGTAGTCCTTCCCACAACTCTTGGATCTCGACTTAATGTATATCATCCTCTGGACAACGTCATAGGAGATGTACAATCAGGAGTACAGACAAGAAATCAACTATACTCAGCTGATTATGCCTCAGTCATGGAAAAAGGCTATCTTCATGATGGTGCTTATCGATGTTTTGTGTCTCAATTTGATCCAAAATATGTTAGTGAAGCCCTAAACGATGAGGCATGGGTGAGTGCCATGCAAGAAGAACTTCTTCAATCCAGGAAGTTAGGAGTATGGACACCGGTGGATAGACAAAAAGGTGCTAAGGTCATTGGCACTAAATGGGTCTTGAAATGCGGGAAAGATGACCAAGGGGTCATAATCAGAAACAAGGCTCGACTTGTAGTTCAAGGATTTCGACAGATCGAAGGCAATGATTACAATGAAGTGTTTGCACCTGTGGCGAGAATGGAAGCAATCTGTATCTTCCAGCCTATGCATCTTATATGAAGATTAAAGTTTGTCAACTAGCTGTGAAGAGTGCATTCCTTCATGGGGAAATCCAGGAGACACTGTATGTCAGTCAACCCGAAGGATTTTAGGATCCGTATCATCGGGACAGAGTTTACAAGCTGGATAAAGCTCTCTATGGGCTCCATCAAGCCCCGAGAACATGGTATGTGAAACTCTCAACTCATCTTGTGAAACACGGATTTTGCAGAGGAGTTATTGACTGCATACTGTTCATCAAAGAAAAGGATGGTGACTTACTGCTAGTACAGATTTACGTTGATGACACAATCTTCGGTTCCAAAAACAAAGAACTGTGTAAAGAATTTGATGCAGTAATGAAAGCTGAATTTGAGATGAGTGCCATGGTAGAGATGAACTTCTTTCTCGGGTTACAGGTGGATTAGACACAAAGGGAATATTTCTACATCAGACCAAGTATGTAGGCGAGATCCTTAGTCGGTTTGATATGGAGAATGCTTCGGCAGCTGGGACTCCACTTGCTACAAACCACGACGTGGCACCTGATGAAAATGGTGATCTGGTGGATGCCACCATGTACCGAGGAATGATCAGATCCCTCATGTACCTCACAGCCTAACGACCTGGTATCATGTATGCGACGTGTCTTTACTCTAGATATAAGGCGAAACCAAAAGTCAACCATCTCATAGGAGTTAAACAGATTTTCCGTTATCTGAAGGGTACTCCAACACTCGAGTTGTGGTATCCTCATGACGATGATTTTGAGCTTATAGCGTATAGTGACTTGGATTACGGCGGCTGCAAAATGAACTACAAGTCAACATCTGCAGGATGTCAATTTTTAGGGAGAAGATTAGTCACCTGGCAGTGTAAGAAGCAGACATTGGTTGCTTTGTCAACTTGTGAAGCTAAATATGTTGCTGCTGCAAGTTGCTATTCACAGATCATTTGGATTTAACAGCAAATGCGGGACTACGGTTTGCAATTCTCTAACACTCTTATTTATGTTGATTATTCTGTAGCTATAGCCGTAACCAAAAATCCAGTCCACCGTCCTAAAACTAAACACATCGGCATTAAGTATCACTTTATACGTGATTGTTTTGAAAAGCATTTAATCGATGTCGTTAAAAAATACGGATTTTTAACGCCCCGAACTCTACACAAAAACATTTGATAAACCAAAATTTTTATATCTATTAGAGGTTAATGGCGTGAAAAAGAAAAGTGATGTAATCACAGAGGATGAAAATGCTTAGTCCGACAACTTTAATTTTTATTTTCTTTTATTTTTCTTATTTTATTTTCCTGTTTCTATAAAATCCAAAAACTCAAAAATATTTTTCGTTTTAGAATTTTAAGGGGAGAATATGTTAGATTTGTATTAAATTAGTTGTTTTATTTAATTACTTAAAAAAAACGAGGGAGGATGACATCTTTGCTAAAAGGAAAGAAATCAAATCTGTGATACTGATTTAACGTATTTGGAAAATGATAGTACACAGGAAACAAATTGTTTGGGACTTCAAAAAGTTTAACTGATTAAGATACAAAAGTCAAAGTTTATGTCTAAAAAGTCTAAGCAAAATAAAAGGAAAAATGATAGTAAAACTAGTAGGCTACCAAGGTAACATAGAGAAAGTAAACCTAGAGGCTGCTAGTTCATTATATGATGTGCCAGTAGATTCAACACAATAGATAAATAGACCTCATTGGCCGTTTCAATTACAAACTAAGTTGTTCAACCTGCTGTGGGTTCCCATCTTATCCCTGGTTAACACAATCAATGATGTTCCAATAAGGGGTGAAGAGCAAAATAAACGCCACATATGTGTGCGGACAACCATAAAATATGAGCAAAGCACATGAAAACGCAAAACGCAATCAAGCTAATAAATTATGTTGTTGGTGCGATATGTGCAAAAAGAAAATAATTATTCAAACAAGAAGATAGGTTGTGTGCCTCTCTGTTGTACGGTGGCGCTGACCCGAGGATAAGCATAACCTATATATTCTGGAATTCATTGTTGTTTGCGCATCTTTGCTATGCGATAACACTGACCTGAAGCTTGGAATATCTTTGAAAGCTCTTAGAATAGTTTCTTCTTGATATATACCCATAGACCGCTCAAAAATCTCCTAAGCAACGTTGATTACCATATAAGCGTGGGATCCACAAATGCTTGTTGAAATAATTAAACCTTAAATCATCACCAATGTGTGTCAAAAATCTGTGTGTGGATTTAAGAGGACAAATATACTGACAATCATCGTGAGCTGCATTATTGAAAGTCAAAATCATTATGTGCATCTTGTAGCTCTAGTATGATTTCCTTAAATTGCTATTGACTCTCACTAAAAACAAGGATCTAGCATCAATATTTTTTTATTAAAATGTCCCAAGTGATTCTGATATACCTGTATAATTCCAAAAGGAATCGTACCAGAAATGATAAACTAGAATTGAAGCTGTGCTGTCGAGTAAGTAAAATCGATTAGAATTACTCTAATAGGTTTAAAATCCATCGCTAATCAAAAATACAAAAATATGTCTTAGTTTTGTTATTAATTTTTCTACTTGTTTTATTTATTAATTTTTTAGTCATTTAGTAGGTAAAAGTCGGACTATGCATCGGAATTCAATCTATGAAACACTTACTTAAAAGAGGTCACGTCTGAGGTGACCAATTGGTTTTATGGTAAAAGGATCACGTATGAGGTGATCAACAGGTTTTTTTAAAAGGTTAAAAGAATCATGGCTGAGATGATCATCGATCGTAACGTTTTATCTATAGTTAAAAAAGCTAAGTGTTTGAATGGTCGTAAGGTCAAACTCATAAGTATGCGCCATTTGCATGACTAGACCATAAGTATGGACCAGTCGCACGATTGGATCATACGGAGCCCAATGGCACGACTGAACCACACGTATGGACCAGACGTACTATTGGACCATAAGCATAGGTCAATCCGTATGATTGGATCACCAAAATGAACCAATCACACGAATAGAGGTGACCGAATGAGTCAGTCACACGACTGAAACCTAGTCGCACGACTGAATGTGACCGACACCACCAGCTACCAAGCAGGTCCATCAATCCATACTATGTTCACCACAGGACCCACTATACCCTCCATTGGGGTAGGGGAACAGCTAGCAGTACTAAACCGGATGGTGCTTAAGTTGTTAGCTGCTGACGAGCAAAGAGCAACACAGCTAAGTCAGCTTGTGGATCTTAATGCTGCTTAAGCTCAGCAGATTTCCCAACTCCAGGAGTAGAATGATCAATTAGTGAAGAGGATTGAGGAGTTGGAGGCAAAGAATAAAAAGATCATTCTCAAACTGAAAGGATCAAAAGATGAGCCTCTGAAAATAAAAGAAGGTGATGGTAAGGATGATGATGATGGTGTTGATGATGAGTCTGATGAAGAAGATGACAATGATGATGAAGAATCAATGGGAAAGAAGAAAGATGATGATAATGATGAAGAATGTGATGCAGCTACATCAGCCTCAGCACAAGGTCAAGAAAGAAGGACAAAGAGAGCACAAGACCATGGAGCATCATCCTTAGCTCTTGCTGTTGAAGAGTTGACTGATAAAGGCAAAAGTAATGACTAGATGTTTATGTATTTGAAAACTTTTTACAATTGTGTAATTAATCTTTATATATATTTATCTGATGTTTAAATGTCTAGATTAATTACTAATGGTTGATATGTTACATATTTAAATCAAGCCGATCAAACATCTCAGCAAGATGAATATGATGTTGCTCCCCTACAACAAATCAAGTCTCAATTCACAATGATTCTTGATTTGCAAGGGATTGTCAGAAGGTCGGTGAGCTACATTCCTGAAGAAGGAGAAATCATACACGACTTGACTAATGAGCAAGTTGCAGAGATGTTCAGGCTAAATCTAGACGATATTGTCAAAGATGCAACTACTTTTGATGTGACAAGTGATGATGAGCTAAACGATGTAGATGAAATAGAGATTGAGGATGTCACAGCTGAGCACTATCCAGAGTACACTGACCGAGAGGGCTACGTGATCCCCAACTTGGGTGACACTCTCGGCAGTGCTACATTCGACAAACTGGATGAGATGGAAAAAGAGACTGAGTTGAATAAGAGCCAAGCCCAAGCCTCGGACACTGATGTTGATATAAAGAAGGCTGACTGGGCAGCTTCTTTTGCTGAGATACAAGCCCAACGCACTGCTCAAAAAAGCCAAATGCCTACACCAAGCTCTATAAGGTCAAGAAACATCTAAAGGTGTCGGGCAAGATTATTGCGTGGGCATATTTTGAGGATATTATCGTTTATGCAGTTAAGAGGGAGAAGGTAATAGAGTACTTCATATTCCCACATGATCTGAAAACTCTCCTTGGTTTTAAGCTCCACTAGCTGGCACGTTTAAACTTGTTATATGCTGATCCCAAGAAATGTCAGGCTAGTTTGAGGCTACACTAAACAAGGAATACCACACCAGATGGGTAAACTTCAGACCTCAACAACCGAAGAGGTACATCTAAAGGTCTGAAGTTGATCCTATTTCTGGAAAGCCTAAGGTGGTGCTGAAGTGGAGTCCTCCGTGCACAATGTCCAAAATTCCCCTAAGGGAAATGCCACAGGACTTCACTCCACGCTTCAAATGGTGGTATTATGATTGGAGAACAGGTGAAGCGGTCATAGTTCTATAGAGAGAGAGCAAAATGGAAACTATCAGGATGTTCGATCCTATGTGGCTAACCAACTTGTGTGCAGACGATGTCTATACATTATACCAGTGGCCACTATTCTATGACGCGTAAGATATAGTACAAGCCCTCTGGTTCCAGAATGTTATACGACTCTGTTTTGCTTTTGAGATACATGCAGGACTTACTAGAGAGGAGTAATACAAGAAATTTGAGGAGCTAATGAAGAATGTCAGACATTAATGTAAACTAGGTCCAAAGAAGAGTTTGTTGATACATATGTACCTAGTTTCGGACCTTAATGTAAAATGTCTGTCATGTCTTACATATATGTAATTATGAGTTGAATGAAATGCAATATGTGATTGATGCTTATAATTTTTAATGTTTAAATGTTTATTGTGTAATAAAGCATATTGAACTAACTATATAGGTTTGTGGATGTTGTACATAGTTCTTAGTCAATAATGATAGAGAAACATGTTCAAACTTAATCGTATGAAGCCTTCATGCAAATGGACCATGCTAATGGACCATACGCATGAATACTTCATGCTAATGGACCAGGCGCACGACTGAATCAGGAGACTAGATTAGTCACACGATTGAGACATAAGATTCGCTCAGTCGCATGACTGAATCTTCAGTCGTGCGTATGAATCAATCGCATGATTTAGTCGTACGATTGACAAACCCTAACCTATAAATACCACCTAATTCGTGGAAAAACGGAACACATCAAGAAGTTCGACTTACATTCATACCCTAGCCATCTAGAGACTCCAGAGAACCTGTTCCAACTTTATAGTTCGCAGTTGATCTTGTTCTAATCGTTCTTAACGTTTCTTTAATCGTTAGATTGATCTGAACTGCGTTCTCACTGATTTGATCGCCAATCAAATAAGATTACACACTATTTAATCTGGTTTCACGCATTATTAGTTAGTACTCCGTACGTACATGGTCCTAAGAAGCATCTTTTTCGAAAAAATTTATTTTCAAATGACATTTATAATATTTTTCTAAAATGTTCAATAAAAAAATAGTTCTAAGAAAATATTTAGAAAATGAATAATTATAATATTACATTTATAAAATTGAATGGTTTTAAGAAAAACAACAATGCTTTAAAAAGTACCTTTAAATAATCAAAAAGTTTCAAGAAATACATTTAAAATTTCAAAAGTTTTAGATAAACTTTTATAAACCTGAACATTTTAAAATGATATTTTAAAATATTCTTTACTTAAGTAAAAAGTAATTTACCTTGATGATATTTGTAGGTAAAATAGTCAACTTTGAAAATTTTAATATGAGTAACTGAACTATCAAAATAAACACTATTAATAAAAGATAAATATAACATTAGAAACTATATTTAAAATTTAAAAGTTTAAGAATAAAATTAAAAAGTTTGACCAAACTACAAGAAGCACCCATGTAATTTAATCTTTAAAACATATAGAAATATAAATTATGAGATACTATTAATAAGTCTATATTATATATGCATATGAAGGTCGATTAAATGACGTGTATACATGTAAATTCAATATAAGAATATAATACATAGAAAAACAATGTTAATATTTATAAATACCTAAAAAAATTTTGTATACAAAATCATTAATCAAATTCAATCAATAACTTCACAAACTTAAGAAATAATCTTTTTAGAAGATCCTCCTTTATTGTGGTGTCTTGTTATTAAAAATATAAAAGTTTAAGGATATATAGAAGATAAGTTTTATAAGATAAATACTAAAATAATATAATAACAATTTGATACTTGAATAATACATCCCCCTCAATTGAAATAAACTCAATAGGGTAATTTTGTACCGGATTATATACATTGGCTGGCTCCATAAACAAATCACGGCATTATATGTCAAGATACTTTAAGAAAGTTACTTCTAATACTCATGATGTCCTATTAAGCAAGATAACTTGATGGTTTATCAATAATGTATAAACTAGTATACATAAGAAAAATAAACAAAGTGAAAGTTATAGTCGCAAGATAAAAAATATCAATATTATGGTTTATCACTAATAACATGTTTTTAAATCCAAATATATGTAATATTGTAATTGAATGCAATACGAAATCGTTCGAAGATGATGCTTATGTGAATAATGGAAATATAAGAGAAGTTTCTCGTACAGTACATCAGTTTTAATCATAAGAGATGTTATTTTGTATATTTTCTTAAATATCTTTGATAGTGGAAGAACAGTGAATAAAAAAATTTGTCATATATATAATAAAATAATAGTATCATATTAAGTAATGCAGATAAATATTATATGATATTATTAGAATATAATTTTTAAAATTTGAAATTATCAACACAAAATACACGAATTATTGTTACCATTAGCATTTAGAAATTATGAACTATATATGCTCCATTTAAATATTCAAATTCTTAGTTTTAAATTTCAAATGTTAGTTATTTAATTTTGAAATATATATACATATTTAAATTTATATGTTTTATTATTCGGGAATGGTTTAAATATAAAATATTCTAAAACTAAAAAGTGTAAGAAGTGATCTCAGCCATCAATCTCTATAATCAATTGCTACGATCCAAGTGTAAGGAAAATTTTGTTAGTGGGGTATTTTAGTATTAGCCACTTCTGTTGACGTTTTTTAAGTTTTCTCATTTTTTAAACGTTTATAACTTTTACGTATGACATTAATTTTTTTTTAAAATACCATAAAAGCGAGTATTTTTTATCTTTAATATGAATAGTATTGTTATATAAAAAGATAAAATATATTTTTACAGAAACAAAGGTGGATATAAAAGCATATGTAGTGGTAATTTGTAATATAAAAAAGAGTTATGATCTATTGAAAAGAACTAAAAATATATCATACCCTAACATAGGTTTCGACCGTGTGTTGTTAGACTTGGTAGGAAATGAACTTTATAATAAAAATATGCATGAAGAATCACATTCCAACAATGTATTTGAAATTTCAAAAAAAACGTTATGTTCTGAAAAAATTAATAATGTATTATATTTGAGCCATATCGGTTTTGAATGAATCTTACACGTAAATGTAAATAAAATAAGCATGTTGTAACCGCGTATACGAAATTTCAAAGGACATTTTATAGTAAAGATTATAAGACACAAACAAAATACGATAAAAATTAATAATTGGAAGTTTTGTATAACGTGTTAGGGATTTGTTGTTTTGTACTTAGTAGAGTGAATAAGTCTATTTATATATAACAAACTAACTGGAGGACTGTTTAGAGGGGTTGGTTACTTACAACACAAACACAATGAGAAAAGTTGCTTTAGAACACTTAACAAATCAAATAGGGAACCGGTAACACACAAGAATGATACTTAGAACACAAGCAAAATATGATATAGAATTTAGAACATCACAAGACAAGTATATGGTTTTCAAAAATGTTGTATATTGCTCTTAATTTTTTTACTAGTGTACAAAGCATATGAAAAGATACAAGGACCTGAGATACTGTATACTATATCCTACAGCTGGCCATACTTAGAAGGCCAGTTAGATACATTTGAACTAGACAACAAAATCAAATGTAGAGTCAAAAGGCAGATTGTTTTTTGACTAGTGATTATGACATGGTATAGCTCATATCCTAATATATTACAAAAAGGATAAAATTATATAAAGTAGAAAGCACAGACTTATGACCTCAATGTACAGTTTACCAAAAGCATGGACCTTTTCACCAACTTATGTACGTTTGTGACTCAACAGAGTTGCAACAAAAACTGGTTTAGCTTTCTGGTAAAGTACACCAAATATAGCATGTATTCAAAAGTCTTTGGAAGATAATTTGTCTTCACTTCTTGGCTTCGGAAGACTTTGTCTTTGAAGCTTTGGAAGACTTCACTTTTGGCTTTTGGCTTTGGAAGATGGTAGTCTTGGCTTCGGAAGATGTTGGTCTTGGCTTCGAAAGACGTTGGTCTTGGCTTTGGAAGATTTTCACTTAGAATATTTCTAGTGAAGGCGTAAAACTTACGAAGCATATCTACTTCTGTACTTCAGTGCATGCATACACGAAAAACTTTGAATGTTTTAGGTGCATCAGCCTTGCATAAAACTTACAAACTCTCCCTAGGTTGATGCTACCAAAATATTTGAAGATCTTAGATGTTGACTGTAACATCTCGTACTTTCGTTAAATTAAAAGTTAACTTTTTTAAATTATTGTAAGGACTAGTTATGTCTGTTATGAAATTTGTGGGCTACTTGTGTTTACTTGTTAGTTTTTCATTAAATTTCCTAATAAATTTTTTTAATAATATAACTATTAACTTACAATAACACCAATAATTATAATAATAAAAATTATAACAAGGATAATAATTATAATAATAATAGTACTAATAGTAATGTTAATAATAACAATATTAATAACAATGGTAATAATAATAATAATAATAATAATAATAATAATAATATAATAATAATAATAAATGTAACTAAGTTAATCGTAAAGATAATAATAATAATGATTTATAAACAAATTGTTATTAAACTTAGAGATGATTAAAACTTAAAGTAATTAAGTATAAGATTTGTTTTTCTAACTTTGAAACTTAAAGTGAAAGTTATAAACGTAAAACGACCCAAAACAAACTACAGGGACCATTGTTGTAAAATATTCAACCCAAACACCCCTACCCCCACTTTTCCGGCTGGCACCCCGGCCAACCACCAGCACCCTCCGGCGACCACCCAAACCATCCCATAACCCCCGAATTTTAAGCCTAATCGATGCTAACCGTTTCCTGAATCTGATTCAAACACTTGATGAGCATTAATTCAAGTTTGAAGGTGTCGATTGAGTTTGGTAACCACTCGACATCAATTCTTTAACCGTTCATCGATTGAACTCTAATAATAATCAAATTAATCAAACATAAAAATCATCTTGATGTTCCTAAACATTCACAACTCACAATTCCACCTAAATCAAACTCAAACACCTCCTTTGATCCTCTCTTCACCCGCGACCTACAAACCATTCGAACACCTCTTTTTGAGTTTGCAAACCTACAATTGATAGAGGGATTTTCACCTCCAGAGCTATTGGAAGTTTTCTGTGCGACGAATTCGTTTAATATCATCATTTGGGCATCGGTCGAGCCGTACGTGGTCGTGATCGGTTCTTCGTCTCGTGCAATACCAAACCATTAACAAATGGGTAAATTAAATACATCACCGAACTCGGTTTTGTGGGGGAACAAAAGCCCCAAACTTAATTGGGTTCAAAATGTTGTTTTGACCTTCAATTTATGGCTAAACGAATCTAGGGTTCTTAAGGATTTGGGGGTTTTTGCTTAAGTTGGTATTTAAGATTTAAGACCCGTATCCATCGTGGCTGAGGCCTATGGTTCACTAATTACCTGCTAACATCCCAACCTTGAGGTCCCGGGTTCGAACCCGGGCCCCCTCAACTATATTTTTTTGTTGTTTTAAGCATTAAATATATATATATATATATATATATATATATTATATATATATATATATATATTATATATATATATATATATATATATATAATTTCTGAAAAATGTTACAATTAACTTTATAAACTTAATTATTTTTAAAGTCATTTTATTTATTTCTGTAAATTTATTCCTTTAATATTTAAATATGTCTATAAAACAAAGATTTGTATTTAGTTAATTTTTTTATAAATAGATTCTAAACAATGATTTAAAGCACTAAAATCATTATTGGTTCAAATGTCACTTTTAATTATTGATTAAGATCATCATTTTTACAAATAAATTTACTCTTTATAATGGAGTTATGTAAATTTTATAAGTAATTTAAGAATTCATTTTTTATATAAACTACTTAATTGGTGTGAGTTTTCTTTTCCCTTAAATTAAAATGAAAGTGGTTATTTTTGTTATTAGCCTATTTATCACAATCCCAAATTTCCCCTTTGAAACCCTAGATCGTGTTAAAACATTAATCATATTAGTAAACTTAAACTTGTAATGTGTATACGTTTAGGTACCTTGTAAAAGAATTCATTGGAACATCGTTAACTTCTATAATCATCTTATACACATATACGTCATGTGAGTTACCTTGCCCCTTTTTATGTTTCTCACACTATTTTGGGCTGAAACATGATACTTAGACATCATACACTTATAAACGTTTGAACTTATAAAACACTTGTAATTCATCTGTATATTTGGTCATGGTTATTTGTGTGTTGTAAGTGATTATATGAGATACATATTTGTTTGCAATTATTAACTATTTCTAGCGTGGCGACGTCTCAAATCTTTGGGCCTGACAAGCCTATTTTGTGCTAAAGCCGATGTATTGCTGGCTCCTGATGACATATGCTTGTTCATCAGGAGAACCAAATACACTTAGCCAATCATATATACTTGTAATCAAGTCGAGATTTGGTTGTAACGATATGTGTTCTATAACCTTGATAACTTATAACCTATGACATGGATTGCTACTTGTAACCTTGTTATATTATGTATGAAAATCTTGGAAACCCACCAACTTTTTAGTTGACCTTTTATTCTTATAATGTTTCAGGAAATACCCAAGTTTAAAGTGATCAAATGAAGCTTGCAATAATCTAGGAATTGGACCTAGTTAATGGAATAAAAGGATTATGTTTTGTTATAATATGCTTGGAATTATTTTATGTTTGAGACTTATGATCGTACTTTCTTTTGAAACTTATAATTTTAATATTTACATTTAAATATAGCTTTATGTGGCTGTGAACAATCTTAACTCTCACACCTCGACATTTCCGTCGTCAAGGTTGGGGTGTGACAGATTGGTATCAGAGCCCATAATATAGGGATTTAGGTTATTAGAAATGGTGACCTAGACTACAGTTTATGCATGAACCTCATAGTATAATATTTATATTCTTGTAAATATATATAATGTTTTGCATGCTACATAATGCTATGCCATACTTATGTGGAACTTGATGCCTTAGCGTAGGATTGCCTTGTAATTATTAAAACTTTGTTACTTGTCTCCCTAAACTTATCCTTGACTCTTTGACTCTCCCCGACAAATGAAACTTCTTAATCTTATTCTTGACGACACATGGAATCGTATACTTATGCTTATGACTTGGATCTTTAGACTTATGTATAATCTATGAAAATCTCATCAATGTTTTCATTTCATGAACCTAAGAAGTTTGTGTGACTTATAGACACATGTATCCTGGATTTCCTGGCAAAAGGCCTTTTGGCTAAGGCAAGCATATCGCATAAATCCTATGGGAGTAGTTATGCTTACCTACGGATTTCTAGGATGAGTGATAAACTATGGTCAACATACACAAGTTTCTAAGGCAAATGGGTCAATTTAACTTGACGTGTCAATGTTTCCAAATAGTAATGCGTTACCAAATGGAACCACTCCATATGCCTTACAACTCTTGACTTATCCTTGTTTAAATTACAAACCTTGTTATTCTTCCTCTCCTGTGTCTAACTCATTTTGTATATTCCAGCATGTCTCGTCATCATGGAAAGCGTGGAAGTTCCGATCATAAGCTAGCTGCCATGATTTCCCGGCAAATGGCTACCGTCATCCCAACCATGGTTGCTGAACTCAATAGCACTTTGATGACCAATTCTAGCAACAATAGAAATAGTCAAGGAGAGAATAGTGCTAACCAAGGATGCAACAACCAAACTTGCACCTTGAAGCATTTTAGCTCGTGCAAGCCCACTAGTTTTAGTGGCAAGGAAGGAGCCACCAGTCTTCTTGAGTGGTTCGAGAGCATGGAGAACACTTTTGTCAATTGTGAGTGTCCCAAGGCACTTAAAGTTCATTATGCCACTAGTATGCTCCAACAAAGGGCACTTACCTGGTGGAATAGCGAGAAGAGAAATCGAGGAGCTGATGCTATTTTTGCACTCTCTTGGATGAGTTCAAAAACATCGCCATCGCGAAGTTCTACCCGAGAAGTGAATTGCAAAAGTTGGAGGAGGAATTCTAGAACCTGAAGTAAGATGGTGGTGATCATTTGACCAACTCAACTAGGCATCATGAGTTGAGTATACTGCTTCCTCACATGGTCGACACTGTCCCCCGCAACATCGAGAAGTTCATTAACGGTGTACCATCCCAAATTCAAGATGTTGTGGTGGGTAGCCGACCCACAACTTTGGAAGAAGCCATTACTATCACCTCTCAACTCACCGAGAACCATATACGAGCGGGCACCATGTCTGTGAAGGGTGCAAAGAAGGTAGAGAAGACGACTATCGAGGCTGTTAAGAGACCAAAACTAAACCGTCTTACAACAACAACAACAAGAAGCCCAAGTTCACACCGACGCGTAACTATGATGTGGCTGCGCCCAAACAACCTCAAAGGCAACTAGTACCTGCGGCTGCACCTGTGGCACAGGTGCCTGGGGCTAGGGCCTATGCTGGTCCCCAACCTATGTGCAAAACATGTAGGTATCATCATCCGGGGAATCAACCATGACGTATCTCTACCTTATGCAGTAAATATGGTCACTTGGTGGTGACTTGTCACCGTGCACCTAACAATGACGCAATGGTCACAAACCGCGTTTGCTACAACTGTGGGGAACCTGGTCATTTCCGCCCACAATGCCCTCGTCTTATGGGTAATGTTCCACAAGCTCGAGGACGTGCTTTCAACATCAATGCAAATCAAGCACAAGGAAACAACGATATGGTGAATGGTATGTTAACTTACCTTTAATTTTTGTGACCTAATTCCTTTCATTCATTACCTATATCATTAAATACCTTTAAAATTGAATAGGTATGTTCCTTATTAATAAAACATATGCATATGTCCTATTTGACTCTGGAGCCAATAAGAGTTTTGTTTCATTAGGGTTTGAACCCATACTTGCTAAGCCACATACGAAACTAGAAAGACCTCTTACTGTTGAAGTTGCTGTGGAGAACCGATTACTGTTGATGTCGTTATCTGCGATTGCATCTTAAGTCTTGACGCACACGATTTTCTTATCGATCTTATCCTTATGAAACTTTGAAGCTTCGACGTCATCATTGGTATGGATTGGTTAGCCAAACACCATGCCGAGATCATTTGTTTCGAGAAGTGCATCTGTATACCGTTACCCTCTGGAGATACTTTGAAAGTGTTCGGTGAAAAATCTTCCGAAGGGCTTAAACTCATGTCTTGCACTCAAGCCCGAAAGTGCTTAAGCAAGAAGTATATGGCCTTCTTGGCTTACGTGGTCAACACCAAAGTCAAAGGGAAAGAACTTACGGATGTCCCGATCGTACGAGACTTTCCTCAAGTATTTCCCGATGACCTTAGTGATTTACCTCCCATGCGTGAAGTCGAGTTTAAAATTGATTTGATTCCGGGAGCAAACCCCGTGGCTAAGTCACCATATCGACTTGCACCATTGGAAATGCAAGAACTCTCTAATCAACTTCAAGAACTATCCAAGAAGGGAGTCATTCGTCCTAGCTCTTCGCCTTGGGGTGCACCTATTTTGTTCGTGAAGAAGAAAGATGGGTCATTTTGTATGTGCATTGACTATCGTGAGCTTAAGTAGCTTACCATCAAGAACTGCTATCCTCTTCCTCGTATCGATGACCTGTTTGATCAACTTCAAGGAGCTGCTATATTCTCAAAGATTGATCTACGTTCTGGATATCATCAATTACGAGTCCATGATGACGATATTGCAAACACTGCGTTCAGTACTCGTTATGGGCACTATGAGTTCATGGTCATGCCTTTTGGTTTAACCAATGCTCTTGCTGTCTTTATGGATCTCATGAACCGAGTATGCAAGCCTTATCTAGGCAAGTTTGTGATCGTGTTCATTGATGACATACTTATCTATTCCAAGTCCCACATTCATCACAAGCTATATTTGTAACAAGTTCTTGAGTTGTTGAAGAAAGAGCAATTGTATGTGAAGTTCTCGAAATGTGAATTTTGGCTTGAGGAAGTTCAATTTCTAGGACACGTGGTGAATAGTCAAGGAATTCACGTTGACCCTGCAAAGGTGGAAGCTGTGAAGAATTGGTGTGTTCCCACAACTCCCATCGAAGTTCGTTCTTTTCTTGGTCTTTCTGGATATTACCGGCGACTCATTGCCAATTTTTCGAGGATCGTGAAGCCGCTCACTTCTTTGACACAAAAGAACAAACTGTTCAAGTGGGGGTCCGAGCAAGAAGATGCTTTTGAAGTGTTAAAGCATAAGTTTGCAATGCTCCAATATTGACCCTACCTGATGGGAATGATGATTTCACCATATATTGTGATGCATCAAAATAAGGCCTTGGTTGTGTTCTCACGCAATGAGGGAAGGTCATAGCTTATGCATCAAGACAACCGAAGGTTCATGAGGTGAATTACATAATACATGATCTCGAGCTTGGAGCAGTTGTTTTTGCCTTGAAGATTTGGAGACACTACTTGTATGGTACGCAATGCATTGTCTACACCAATCATAAAAGCCTTCAACACGTCTTTAACCAAAAAGATCTCAATATGAGACAATGTCATTGGGTGGAGTTGATTAGTGACTACAATTGTGACTTTCGTTACCATCCTCGTAAGGCAAACGTTGTAGCCGATGCCCTAAGCCAAAAGACTCATAACAAGACGATCTCATTCCATGAATTTCACGATCGATGACAATGGTTTGACACTTTGGGTGAGTTTGATATTGAGAAACGACTAGATGTCAACAAGACTACTATACTATTGCAAAACTTGAGAATAGATAGTGACATCAAGTCTAGTATCTTGGAAGCTCAACAAGTAGTGCAACAAGAAGGAAGTATGAAAGATGAACTGGAGTATAATCTTTTATCCCGATTGGAAACGAAAGCCAATGGATTGATGTACTTCGCAAATCGAATTTGGGTTCCAAATCGCGATAATCTTTGTACCTTTATCATCAACGAGGATCATCAAACTCAATATTCTATTCATCCTAGTTCCAATAAGATGTACATGGATCTACATGGTCAATATTGGTGGCCTAGAATGAAGAAGGATAGCAACTTATGTAGTTAAGTGCCTCACGTGTACGAAGGTTAAAGCTGAACATCAACGTCCGAGTGGATTACTTGAGCAACCCGAGATTCCTATGTGGAAGTGGGAACACATATCTATGGATTTCATAACTAAGCTACCCCAAACCTCTCGAGGACATGATAGTATATGGGTGATCGTTGACCGATTGACCAAATCGGCACATTTTATACCCATACGTGACACTTACAAGACATCGAGGTTGGCTCGTATATACGTTGATGAAATTGTAAGTTGTCATGGGGTACCTCTGCACATCATATCTGACCGAGATGCTCGTTTCACTTCGCACTTTTAGTTGTCTATGCAAGAACTCTTGGGACACAACTAGATCTAAGCACGGCTTACCATCCTCAAACTGATGGTCAAACCGAGCGAACGATCAAAACCTTGGAGGATTTGCAATGCTTGTGTGTCCTTGACTTTGGTGGTGATTGGGATACGCATTTACCGCTAGCAGAATTTTCGTATAATAATAGTTACCACTCGAAAGATGGCACCATTCGAAGCACTTTGTGGTCGTAAATGTCGTTCACCGATCTGCTGGACTGACATTGGTAAAAACTTCATCACTGGTCCTGAACTGATACAAGAAATGACCGATAAAGTTTCAATAATCCGCAAGAACCTTCAAGTGGCAAGAAGTCGACAAAAGAGCTATGTTGATAAGCGACGTAAGCCATTGGAATTCCAGGTTGGGGAGATGGTTCTCCTTAAGGTTTCACCGTGGAAGGGTGTTGTTCGCTTTAGAAAGAAGGGTAAACTGGCTCTGAGATTTGTAGGACCTTTTAAAATCCTGAAAAGGGGTGGGAAGGTGGCCTACCAACTGGAGTTACCTTCCGACCTTAGTCGAGTTCATCCTGTGTTCCACGTTTCAAACTTGAGGAAGTGCTTGGCCGACGAAAGTCTACATGTTCCACTGGAAGACATTCAGATCGACGAGTCATTGCATTTTGTTGAGAAGCCTGTTGAGATCATGGATCACATCATGAAGAAGACTAGAACCACAACCACCCCAATTGTCAAGGTTCGTTGGGAGAATAAGCGTGGCGCCGGATTTATTTGGGAATGTGAAGAGCATATGAAGAAGAAATATCCGTTCTTATTCATATAGTTTCATTCTTAATTTCGTGACGAAATTCTTTTAAGTTGGGGAGACTGTAACATCTCGTACTTTCATTAAATTAAAAGTTAACTTTGTCAAATTATTGCAAGGACTAGTTATGTCTTTAATGAAATTTGTGGGCTACTTGCGTTTACTTGTTAGTTTGTCATTAAACTTCCTAATAAAATTTTTTAATAATATAACTATTAACTTACAATAACACCAATAATTATAATAATAAAAATTATAACAAGGATAATATTTATAATAATAATAGTAATAATAGTAATGTTGATAATAACAATATTAATAACAATGGTAATAATAATAATAATAATAACAAATGTAACTAAGTTAATGGTAAAGATAATAATAATAATGATTTATAAACAAATTGTTATTAAACTTAGAGATGATTAAAACTTAAATTAATTAAGTATAAGATTTGTTTTGCTAACTTTGAAACTTAAAGTGAAAGTTCTAAACATAAAACGACCCAAAACAAACTACAGGGACCATTGTTGTAAAATATTCAAACCCAAAAAACCCTACCCCTGCTTTTCCGGCCGGCACCCCAGCCAACCACCGGTGACCCGCTGACGAGCACCCAAACCAACCCATAAACCCCGAATTTTAAGCCTAATCGATGCTAACCGTTTCCTAAAACTAATTCGAACACTTGATCAGCATTAATTTGAGTTTGAAGGTGTCGATTAAGTTTGGTAACCACTCGACATCAATTCTTTAACCGTTCATCGATTAAACTCTAATAATAATCAAGTTAATCAAACATAAACAATCATCTAAATGTTCCTAAACGTTCACAACTCACAATTCCACCTGAATTAAACACAAACACCTCCTTTGATCCTCTCTTCACCCGCGACCTACAACCCATTCCAAGACCTCTTTTCGAGTTTGCTAACCTATAATTGATAGAGGGATTTTCACCTCTAGAGCTATTGGAAGTTTTCTGTGCGACGAATTCGTTTAATATCATCATTTGGGTATCGATCGAGACGTACGTGGTTACGATCGGTTCTTCATCTCGTGCAACACCAAACCACTAACAAATGGGTAAATTAAATACATCACCGAACTCAGTTTTGTGAAGGGAACAAAAGCCCCAAACTTAATTGGGTTCACAATGTTGTTTTGACCTTCAGTTTGGGCAAAACGAATCTAGGGTTCTTAAGGATTTGGGGGTTTTTGATTAAGTTGGTATTTAAGATTTAAGACGCTGTATCCATCGCGGCTGAGGCCTATGGTTCCCTAGTTACCTGCTAACATCCCAACCTTGAGGTCCCGGGTTTGAACCCGAGTCCCCTCAACTATATTTTTTTGTTGTTTTAAGCCTTTAAAAATATATATATACAAATTATTTTTGAAAAATGTTAAAATTAACTTTGTAAACTTAAATTATTTTTAAAGTCATTTTATTTATTTGTGTAAGTTTATTCCTTTAAATATTTAAATATGTCTATAAAACAAAGATGTGTATTTAGTTAAATTTTTTTTATAAATAGATTCTAAACAATGTTTTAAAGCACTAAAATCATTATTGGTTCAAATGTCACTTTTAATTATTCATTAAGATCATCATTTTTACAAATAAATTTACATTTTATAATGGAGTCATGTAAAATTTTATAAGTAATTTAAGAATTTATTTTTTATATAAACTACTTAATTGGTGTGAGTTTTCTTTTCCCTTAAATTAAAATGAAAGTGGTTGTTTTTGAAATTAGCCTATTTATCACAATCCCAAATTTCCCCTTTGAAACCCTAGATCATGTTAAAACGTTAATCATATTAGTAAACTTGAACTTGTAGTGTGTATACGTTTTGGTACCTTGTATAAGAATTCGTTGGAGCATCGTTAACTTCTATAATCATCTTATACACATATACGTCATGTGAGTTTCCTTGCCCCTTTTTATGTTTTTCACACTATTTTGGGGTGAAACATGATACTTATACATCATACACTTATAAACGTTTGAAGTTGTAAAGCACTTTTAATTCATCATACATATTTGTCTGCAATTACTAACTATTGCTAGTGTGGTGACGTCTTAGATCTTTGGCCTGACAAGCGTATTTGGTGCTAAAGCCGATGTATTGCCGGCTCCTGATGACGTATGCTTGTTCATCATGGGAATCAAATACACTTAGCCAATCATATATACTTGTAATCAAGTCGAGGTTTGGTTGTAACGATATGTGTTCTATAACCTTGCTAACTTATAACCTATGACATGAATTGCTACTTGTAACCTTGTTATATTATGTATGAAAACCTTGGAAACCCACTAACTTTTTAGTTGACCTTTTATTTTTATCATGTTTCAGAAAATGCCCAAGTTTAAAGTGATCAAACGAAGCTTGCAATAATCTAGGAATTGACCCTGCTATGGACCAGAAGATAAAGCTTGCTGAGACTCAACAGGAGGACCAGGTTGTGTTTTCTCAAAGGTTCAACCTTAACCTCCACTTCTTGAGGGGCTTGACTTGGTGGGGAGTGTAAATCAATGAGCTCTCCTATTTTAATCATATACTTATCACCCTTATGTGCTCATCCATGGTAGATAGAGACATAGGGCTAAGTCTCCTTCCGGAGAATCCAGACAACTTTAAGAAGCTCATCATCCTTTACCTATGAGCAAAGTTCTTTTGACTATTCTAGATGATAGCTCTTGCTTTGGTAGCTTCTTCCTTCATTTTCCTCTTTGTAGCCTTTTGCTGTTTGAGTACTTGAAGTTTAAGTTGTTTGAGGTACTCAAACTCAATATACTCAAAGGCCAAGGGAAGAAGTGCATCTGCCTGGTAGAGACCTCTGACACTCAGGTAGTTTATCATGTTTTGCCTGTCAATTTTTTTATCTACATGAGGTTCTTGTGGTGCCACCGTTTCTTGCACATGGATTTCTTGAACTGGCGAGAGAGTAGGAACATGTTTGTGGAGTCTTTTCAGTCTCTTTTCTTCTTTGATTTTAAGGAGCAATCTTGCATCCTTTGCTTCCTTTCTCTCTCTTGAAATTTCCATGTCTTCCAGTTCATTTTATTCATCTAAAAGGAGATAAATGATCTGATCAAGATCATAGTTCTTGATTTGTAAGTAAGAAATCCTGATTGCCCTTAACTCATCATTTTGAGTATCAGGTCTAGGGGCAGCCCTGATTGCAACTTGTATAAAGCCTGAAGACCTAGTATAACTATATCCTCTTATCTTCCTCTTCCTCTCTCTCTCTTTCCTCCTCCTCAATCTCCTCACTAGTCATTTTCATTTTCCTTTGGCACCCGCGGACCTTTGTTACTTAGGGTGAAGAGAGATTTGGCTTTTATTGCTTGGAGTAGCATCCATGCTTCGATCAGAAAGAGGCTGTGATACACCTTCACCAGCAGGTGTTTCACTGAGGGAATGAATTTCTGAAGTAGTTGTAGATGTGACAGGGCTCTCAGGCTCTATACTAGGCCTTCAGTCAATCTTTTTCCTTTGAATCTAATCTTAGGGTTTGCCTTAACATCTAGTTGACCAATGACACTACCTAATTGCCTTTGTCTTCTTTTTTGGCTAAATACTTCAGTAATCCTGTCTTGAATCCTTTGAGCCAGCCTGCCAGCTTGCCTACATTGACTTGGAATGGCAAGTGGCATGTTGATCACGTCAAGATCTTTATAGTAGTTCAAGGTCTAAAAAATGAAGACTTCTTGCTGCCTTTGAACTCTTTGAAGTATGAGGGCTCTTCTGTCAACATCATATCTCCACCTAATTATATAGTTTGAAATTCCTTGGGGCGGGAATGACATAGCCCTTGGAATATCTTCCTCAAAGAGACTTTAAAAGACAGAGTCTAATGAGTCCACATCAATGTGAACTTAAGGAAGTGGCTGAGTATGAACAACTGTAAGTGAGGACGGTGAGTGCTCAATGTCCATACTCTGTGAAGAACTCCTAGGTTCTGTGATTATTATGACTTTCACCCCCTTTTTGGTAGCATCACCCACTTGCATAGGTGAGCCAAAAGTTAGGTCAATCACATCCATAAGTTCTTGTGTTCCTATATGAGCTATCCTTAAAGGTCTCCTAGCTAGTTTTTCCTTTAGATAAGATATCTGAAGTTGCTTATCATTGACCCTGTTATGTAAGATAGTCACTTGAGATTCCAAGTGACTAACCTTAGGGACTGCTAGACCAAAAGAACCAATGAGCCGGATCAGAAAAACCTTAAGTCCCATAGACGTCACAACAACTGCTGAAGTCCACAACAGCTGAAGACACAAGTGCTGAAGACAAAGTCTGAAGACACAAGTGCTGAAGACACAAGTGCTGAAGACAAAGTCTGAAGACAAGTGCTGAAGACAAAGTCTGAAGACAAGTGCTGAAGAAAAAGTCTGAAGACAAATTCTGAAGACAAGTGCTGAAAGACACAAGTGCTGAAGACAAAGTCTAAAGACACAAGTGCTGAAGACAAAGTCTGAAGACAAGTGCTGAAGACAAAGTCTGAAGACAAGTGCTGAAGACAAAGTCTGAAGACAAGTACTGAAGACAGTCTGAAGACAAGTACTGAAGTCCAAGTATCTGACGTTGTCACAACAGCTGAACAGGTCTTCTTCAGTAGTTGTGACGGTTTTCTTTCAGTAGTTTTATGTTTTTCTTTTCAGTAGTTTTGTAAAACGACTGAAGAGCTTGTTCTTCGGTCGTTGTAGTTTCAGTAGTTTCGTATTAGTAGTTTTATGTTTTGTACTTAGCACTCTGATATGTTCTCAGTAGTTGTGAACATTTCAGTAATTTGTTAAGTTTTAGTTATTTTTGTAATAAATCTGCCAGACGTCACTATCCCGTGATATCAGCAGTGATTGCACTCTATATAAGGAGTGTCAACCTAATTATAATCGGTGAATGATTAAGCAGAAATATTTGATATTATTGAAACATTCTTTTTCACAGAAATATATTCTCTCGTTACAACCGTATTTGTTCTTAATGCATACGAATATCAAATTCTTGCTATAATTTGTCTAATTCTTGTTCTTATTCCGCTGCGTTACACTCTAATCCATCAAACTTGAGATCACTGATCCTGTCAAATGGTATCAGAGCGGATTCATCATTGATCGATCTAATAATTGATCATTGAAACTGCTATCCAAGATCCAAGTTTGATTGAATTAGCATTTTCGCAAGAAACGGTTATAGAGATTGAATTTTCTGTGTTTTTGGTCATTCATCCTGAGATTTATTCTTAGTTTTCATTGAGTTTGTTGTGGTCAATGTAAAATCTTTTAAAAGCTTGAATTAAATTGTATTTGGACCTAAAATGACTACTCCTTCCAATGATCCTCACAATACTGGTTCCTCAACCAAGCCTCCAATGCTGGTTAGGAGTGAGTATAACATATGGCAACGACGAATGCTCCATCACCTGTCTGTTAACAGCTCAGGTTGTTGGACATCAGTGGTACATGGTCCACACAAGCCTATGGTGAATAACCCAGAAACCAATCAAATGGTTCCGAAGAGGAGGGAGCAATACTCAGATGAGGATAAGAAATTGTTTGAGATTGATGCAAAAGCCCATGGAATTCTGGCCATGGCACTGCCCAATGAATTCTATTCTGGGCTAATGCATTATGAAACTGCCCATGACCTCTGGAATGCCTTGAAAGAACAATTTGGAGGAACAAATGAGGTCTTGGCAAATAATAGATAAATCCTTGCCCAACAATATGAGACATTCTCTCATAGGAAGGGTGAGACACTGACTCAACAGTTTGAGCGGTTCTCTTGTTTGATCTCTGAATTAAAAATGGTCAAACATGAGTACACAAATAGCTAGATGAATAACAGATTTCTCAGATCACTGCCTGAGAGATGGGACACATATACTATTGTCCTACGCTCCAGTGCAAATTTGGACAAACTATCTCGCACCCAACTCCATGGGAAATTGCTCACATTTGAGAGAGCGATAGAACAGAAACGAAAACTGTCATCATCTGGAAAGCTCATTGATGATTTTGTACCAGGAAACACTGCCTTGGTAAGTCATGAGTCAAGGTATTCAGGATCAGAATGCCACTATGATGAGCATATTGATTTCACCTCAAACAATTCTAATCATGCCTTTGTGAGTGTTGATTGTCATTCTGGTAATAATAGCGACAATCTATGCTTTATCATGGATGATTTGAAGGGCATTGCTGATGATGATTTAGAAGAGATGGATATTTTGAGCCAAATGGCCTTATCAATATCAGATCTTAGAAATTCTACAAGAGAACTGGCAGGAAATTTCCTGGACTCTCTGACAAAACAAAAGTCGGTTTTGACAAGAGCAAGTTGAAGTGTCACAAATGCCACAGGCATGGACACTTTGCAAGAGATTATAGATCAACTGGATCTAACACTTCTGCACCCTTTTTGACTATTCCAAATAACAATTCACAATCTAAAGGGCAACATTCTGTTGGTTCTAGTCATTCATCACACCCTCAATCTCCTGCATATTTTGTTCCTCGGGGTCAAATGCCATATCCTTATCCCTGCTATTATATGCCACAGTCAAATCAAGTTCAAGCTCCTATAGTACCACAATCTCATGCACTACCAGAACCTCAACCATCTCCATCTCAATCACAACCTCATCACAGCTTCTTCACACCTGGAGTCGTTGACTGGAGTAGCTTACCTGATAACTTGTCTGGTCACACTGAGCAATACTATGCTGGTGCTAGTCAACATGGTGGTGAACACCCTTTTGGAAATCTTGCTCTCATGGCCCTGTAGTCTACTAAGGGTTCCTGTTCAATGCATCATCTTCACAGGTAACTCAGGTATCTTTAGAGGCTAAAGCCAAGTTATGTTCTGAATCATGCATAGCTACCTTAAATCTCATCAATTTTACTGTTAAGAGCAGACTTATACTCAGCTTTTCTTTTGAAAATGGTTTTCTCAAACTCAAGTTTTTGATTTATTAATGCTACATTTGCCTCTCTAATAGAGACATAAGCTTAAATGCCAATTAAATGACGAAAAGGCCAAGCTAGAGGTTATTCTGGAAGACCACAGGAGTCTCAAAGAAAAACTTGCAGTGACCCAAGTTGAGTGTGAATGCTGGGTCTCATCATGCAAGGGATTTGAAATGCTTCTTAGCAAGCAAACTGCTTCAAATGTGAAGTTTGGCATTGGTTACAACCATACTGCTCCACCAACAGACTTTACTCCTAACTCCATAGTTAAGTCTGAAAGTGAAAGTAATCTCCAAACCAAATTATCGTGTGAGTCATTCTCCAATGATAATCTAAGATCAGAGAATGAAAATAGTCTTAAGATCTCAACAAATAAATTAACTGATGGTCTAACTACTGAGACTCATATGAAGCTGAGTACTTCAGATGTTGTTCCTCAATGTACCCCAAGTACTGAAAGAGACCCAACATCTGAAAAGCATTTCAAATCAATTGAAATACAAGGACTAACAACTGCTGAGGAATCCATCAAACAGTCTATTAGGACAGATGGAAAACAGTTCAATTACCAGTCTTCAGCTATTACAAATCCTTTAGTACCTAGTACTGATAGGAGGAAAGTACTGAAGATCACACCTTCAGCAGTTTCCACTTCAGCAATAAAGATTCCAAGATGAAGAATAAACCATGTGAAATTTGTGGTAAATTCAATCATCTATCTGATGAATGTTGGTACAAAAGGGTTTAAAGCTCCAAGGGATGAGCTTATTAAACTAGAAATAAATAAAATGAAAACTGAGTTTGAGACCAAGTTTGTACCACAATCATCTCAACTTGATAAACCCAAGGCCTTACCCAAATCCACTAAGAAGGATACGGTTTATCAGAAGACAGCTGATATTGTTCCTCATGATAAACATAAGACTAAGTCTGTGAAATCTAAGAAGGAGGAAATGGTGGTCACAGGAACTCATCAAAAACAAGCTCTGGAGTGTCAAATGAACTGAAAGCTCGAGCTTCAAATCAGACACAGCTTGTTATGATGGTTCAGCATCTGTTGGGGAGAGTTAACCAACTTGAAGCCACTGTGACCAAACCACTGGAGAGGAATTCCAGGTCCAAATCTATTTCAGCACCATCTCCATCTTCATCAGCTGTTAATCATGAGAAACCAGCTATGGTTAAATATGTTGATAAAGTCAGTCCCAAAACCAAAGGTTTAGGTCTCCAAAGCTAACTAGTTTCTTATGATTGTGCAGGGTTCTTCAGCATGCCAAAGAAGCATCTGGTATGTGGACAGTGGAGGATCCATGCACATGACTGGGAGCAGCTCTCTTCTTCATGATTACTCTCAGGGAAAGAGGGATTTGTCTCATTTGGAAATGATGCTAAAGGTTACATCATTGGAAAGGGTAATGGAGATATTAGATTTGATGATGTCAACCATGTGGAGAATCTTAAATACAATGTGTTGATGTCAGTCAGATGTGTGACAAAGGACATGTTGCTCTTTTCACAAGCCAGAACTGTAGGATTCTGTCTTCCAAGGTTCTGAGCCTCATTGACAAAGTACTGGATGATAATACTCTCCTGAAGGCCAACAGGATAGGAAGAGTATATGCCTTGATCTGTCAAAGAAATTGAGTTAAGAGGCCATCCATGCTTGTTCTCCAAGGCCTCTCTCCAAGAATCTAAAATGTGGCATAGAAGGCTGGGTCTGTTAATCTCAAAAACATGAATCAGCTGATCCACAAGACATTAGTGAGAGGTCTTCCAATAAAGGAGTTCAATTGTGATGAAATCTGCACTGCATGCTTAAAAGGGAAACAACATAAAGTTTCATTCCAACCATAGAAGAATCCAAGTCTAATGCCTGCTTACAACTACTACTGCACATGGATCTTTTTGGTCCTGTGAAGGTAATGAGTATGGCAAAGAAGAATACTGTCTGGTAATTGTGGATGATTATTCTAGATATGTATGGACCTTCTTCTTGCATTCAAAGGATGAGGCTGCTCAGTCCATTATGAACTTTGTGTTACACGTTGAGAAGCAGTATTCCCTACCAGTTAAGTGTGTGAGGAGTGACAATGGTACTGAATTCAGAAACCACACTCTTGATGAGTTTTACTTGTCAAAGGGAATCAAGAGGCAGTATAGCATCCCAAGGACTCCAGAGCAAAATGGAGTAGTGGAGAGAAAGAACAGGACCCTCATTGAAGCTGAAAGGTCCATGTTGGCTGATTTCTGGTCGCCGCTGACTTTTTGGGTTGAAGCTGTCAATACAGCTTGCTATGTACAGAATAGAGTTCTAGTAAATCAGAGGTTGATGAAGACTCCATATGAAGTTCTTCATCATTTGGTCCCTTTGATTTCATTCTTTAGAGCATTTGGGTGTCCCTGTTACATTCTCAACACAAAGGATCAACTCCAAAAGTTTGATTCTAAGGTGGATGCAGGGTATTTTGTTGGTATTCATCCACTTGCAAGGCTTATAGAGTATTCAACTGTCGGACAAAGATAGTTGAAGAAACCTTGCATGTGAAGTTCAATGAATCCCCTAAGGATACAATTCCACAAAACCCTATGGAGTTGTTTGATCTGGACATTCTGCAATATGTTCCTTATCAACCACCTGTTGTTGCAGATCATATGAATCCATCATCTTCTGTAGCTAGTCATCCATCTGGTTTACTGATGATGATGATATCTGTAATCACCTTTTCAAGTTTAGTGATCAACTGCCTGATTCAGCTAGACTGATGTTCATGTAGCTTTAGTAGCACAATCCACAACAATGCTGATGAGATTTATACAACTTCAACTTCCTTTGAATTACATCTACTGATTGGTTTCAAGGAAATGCTTCACCATCACCATCTGTTGCTGCTGAGCCTGCTACAAACACTTGCACAGATCTTATTGTGTACCAAGATCTGAAGAATCACCCTATGTCTCAAATCATTGGTGATATCATGTTGGCGTTTCAACAAGAAGTCAATTTGTCAATTTCTGCTTTCTATGCTCTCTTCATTAGTCAGCAAGAGCCAAAGACTATCCACTTCTTAAGGGACAATGTATGGGTTGAGCCATACAGCTTGAGCTTCTTCAGTTCAAGAAACAGCAAGTGTGGGGAACTGGTTCCTCTACCTCCAGGTAAGTGGCAATAGGCACTAAATGGGTGATTAGGAACAAAACTGATGAAAATGGCTTATTGTTAAGAACAAGCCAGACTGGTATACATGGGTTTTCACAAGAGGATGGTATGATTATAATGAAACCTTTGCCCCTGTAGCCAGACTGGAAGCAATTCGATTGTTTTTAGCTTATGCTGCTTATCACAACCTTAAAGTTTTTCAAATGGATGTCAAAGTGCATTTTTGTATGGGAAATTAAAGAAGAGGTTTATGTATGTCACCACCAGGTTTTGAGGACAATAAACATCCTAATTGGGTGTATAAGCTTGATAAGGCTATTTATGGGTTGAAACAAGCTCCTAGAGCCTGGTATGAGACATTATCAAACTTTCTTCTGGAAAATAATTTCACTAGAGGCTCCATAGATAAGACCTTATTCATTAAGAAAGCTGGCAGCATAATACTTGTTCAATTTATGTAGATGATATTATTTTTGCATCCTCTGATCCACAGTTGTGTGATGCCTTTAAAAGTTGATGCAACAGAAGTTTGAAATGAGTGCCATGGGAGAATTACAGTTCTTTCTGGTTTGCAAATCAAACAAAAGGCTGTTGGAATTTTCATTCATCAGTCCAAATACACAAAAGATCTTTTGGAAAAGTTTGATTTACAAAAGTGTAAGCCCTGTTCTACTCCCATGTGCAACCCACACAACTGGATACAGATCAGAAAGGTAAAGTGGTTGATGAAACACTTTACAGATGTATGATTGGGTCCTTGATGTACTTAACAGCTTCTAGACCAGATATTATGTTTGCTACATGTGTTTGTACTAGATTTCAGGCTGCACCTAAGGAGTCTCATTTGATTGCAGTCAAGAGGATCTTTAGATATCTGCAAGGCACTCCATCTCTAGGTTTATGGTATTCTACTAGACATTCTGGTAAATAGTTGCTTTTCTGACAGTGACTATGCAGGGTGTAAGTTGACAAGAAAGTCCACTTCTGGAGGATGCCAATTCTTAGGAACTGCTTGATTTCTTGGTAGAGTAAGAAGCAGACCTCAGTTGCTACATCAACTGCTGAAGCAAAGTACATTGTTGCTGCAAGCTGTACATCTCATACTCTGGCTTCAAAACCAATTATTGGATTATGGCATAACAGAGACTAAGACCCCATTGTTAATGGACAGCTCTTTAGCTCTTTGTATTGTCAAGAATCCTTTCGCTCTCTAGGGCTAAACATATTGAAATCAGACACCATTTTATTAGAGATGTTTTTTGAAAAAGGTCTGATTGATCCAAAATTTGTTCCTAGTGTTGATGAGCTTGCAGACATTTTCACTAAGCCCTTGGATAGCACAACTTTCCAAAACCTAGTGTTAAGGCTTGGTATGCTGCAGCTAGAATAAGTGACAACTACTAATGATCTCATCTCACAAGTACTGATGATCATTAGTTTATTATTGTCATATATATAGTACTGAAGTTATTTTCCCTCCGGAAGTTTTCTTTAAACTACTAGAGCTTAACTTCTCAGTACTCAAGTACTTTATTTGATAAAACAATTGATGTAGTTACAACAGCTGATGTAGCTACAACTACTGATGTCAGAAATACAAATACGTACTGATGTCCTATGAAACATCTGAAAAAAACAGATGAAAACGTCTGATGAGTACGTGTTGAGGACAGTAAAACAGCTGAAAAGCAATGAATTGACGACAACTACTGATGAGCCTTTTTCTCTTCAGTAGTTTCCCAACTGTTGTTTCTTCTAACAACTGAAGCAAAACCATGTCTTCAGTAGTTTCACAACTACTGATGACTAACACCAAGTCTTCAGTTGTTTACAACAACTGATGGTAAACCAAGTCTTCAGTAGTTTCCCAAATACTGATGACTAATACCAAGTCCTTAGTTGTTTCACACACCTGAAGTCAAACTAGTCTTCAGTAGTTTTATAACAACTGATGACTAAATCTGAGACTTCAGCTGTTTCACACGTCTGACGTTAAACCAAGTCTTCAGTTGTTTTATAACAACTGCTGATCATACCAATACGGTCAGTCATTCCAACCCTCTGAAAGTTAATACCACGTCATCAGTAGTTTCAACAACTGATGACTAACACCAAAACCTTCATTGTTTTCTAACCCTACCCTTTAAATACCTTATCCCACCTTCAGAGTTTTTCCTTTCTTCTCTTCTCAAACCTAACGTTCAAAAACTCTGTAACCTCTCTTCATCAATGGCGACCATGCAACTAAACCACAACACAACTGTGTCGCACATCTCACAAAATCGCCATACTGGACCATTTTCACAACGCCATTGATTTAATGGTTCAGTCACCTTACAAAACAGCTTTTTCTGTTAAATCCCACCATATATGCCTAATCTCTTACCCAATTCTGGACAAACGTCACTCCTGTCTCTGAGGAGAATGACACAGAGTCTCTTCAATCGTTTGTCCTTGTCAAAAAGTGGTCATTACTCCAGACACTCTTGCCAAACCCTCAATCTGGATGATGCCACTTTCCCAACTGGTTATCCAAAGGGCACAATAGATCAATCATTGCCCACCATGGATACCAGGGTAACGTGAGTGCATCTACCATATTGAAGAAACATTTCCAGGATGCCGAACGTCTCATCTTTCACATGGTAAATGTCTGCCTTGCCCCTAAGACTTCATCATGGGATCAAATGTCCACAAGGGGCAACAGGTAATGTACTCCATCCTGAGCAACAACCTTTAAATTTTTCTGAAATACTATTTTTAGAGCTCAAGGATATGGCCCAAAAACAACTTGCTAACCGTTGGATATTATATCCTCGGTTCATAATGGCCATAATTGAAAACCAGCTTCAAGCTGAGGGACTTGTTGGCCTGGGAGTCCCTGCTACGGCTGTATTGCCTGAAGTATACTCCCGGCACAACTCTGACCAATCACTAAAAATGGCTGCCAAGCTGCGCAAACCCACGCAGCTGGAACCCAACGCCACCACCTCCAAATCCAAAGTCCCCACCAAACCCACTAAAAAGAATCAAAAAGGCTACTCAGGGAAATGAGTCCCCTGAGGATGCCCCTGCAACACAAACGCAGGCTATATCCACTGGTTATAACCCCTAGTGGATACAAGGACTTACCAGCCACAGCCGCTCAGGATTCCTCTCAAAAGGAGCCTGCAGCAACCAAAGAAGGGGTACCCACTAATCTGGGATCTTCCTCATTTGAGGAGATTGCTATTGAAGAGCACCATTCTCCCTAGGTGCATACTGCTTTTACCCCATCTCCCACTGCAACCGCCCCACAAAGTCCTACTCTCATTGTTGCAAACGTGCTGACTCAGCTGCATGCCTCTCCTCTCCCAACAAACACCAACAAAGGGGAAAACCACAGCAATTGAGGAAGAGGATCAACATGCTTCTAACAGCCCACAACACAGGGTTTAACTATTCTATCTCCTGGTGTGGATATGCAGATACGAACATCTGGTGAGGCTGCCACCTCTTCTGAATCAGCACATGATCAGACTGAGGCTGGTAACATAGCTAAGACCTCACCAGAGGCAACAAGATGATGAAGGACATCGTCCTGAGGCTGGAAGTCCACAGTTCCAAGAAAAAGGGGCACATGCTAAAACTGGTCTACACCCAGTGCATGTACATCCTGCTACAAGCAGGAGGTCAGGTGATTCAGCATCTGCTGATGATGACCTGGGTTCTTTTATGATGTTCTGGCCCAAAACACAATTCTTGAGGAAGAAGTCAGTAGACTACAAAGACTACTTGACCAATTCTCTCAAAAAGCAAGTCCATCTGCCACCAACATAAACCCACAGATGGCACCTTCACCTGAAGGTCTCCCACACACTCAGCCACTCAAAACTTCCGAGCCACCAGCTTCTATTTCTGGCACTGCTTCTCAGGGACAGAACCCCTCTGAGCAAACAGCTGCTATCTTTCAGCAATCCCTACCTCTCATCACCCCAATGATCACACAACATGTGATCAAAACCATGGATGAGAGGCTTCCCTCAATCATACAATCCCTGGTGGACGAGATTGTGAGCACAGGGCTTTTTGCTACTCAAACCCTTGCAACCAATGCAACCAAAAGGGGGAGAGTCAGTGAGTAAAAGCAAAGAGGAAGAGCATAAAGGGAAGAAAGAAAAGGAGACTGAGAAGGAAGAGGAGTTTGTGAAGGGAGCTGACATTGATCAAGTGGGTGAAAGTCACAAAGACTTTCATGTCACATATAAGAAGAGGAGGGTTAAAGGAAAAGAAAAAGAACTCGAACTCGATGAGATGATCAAAATGGCGGATGCTATACACAGTAAATCATGGACTCCATTATTGATCAACTGTATAGACAGGGTTCGATACTGCACAGCTTGACTCAGAGATTAGGAGACTTGAGTTGAAGAAATTAACTCAAGAGGGCAAGTTATGATGCATTAGAAAGAGAAAACTAAGATCATGATCAGATTCATTGCAAAGTACCTTGGGAGATCATTGATCGAGATTAAGTCATGGACCAGGGACAGTATCTTGGCAATAACCACCAAGATCTGTTCGTCTGAAGCATACACTAAGGGATTGGTGATGAAGCACTAAATGAGGCAGGTGCTGGGAACAGAAAGGAACTAGCAAAACACTCAAAGCCTCACTCACTACAAGAATGCTAGAACAACCTGCAAAACCTCCCACTTCAAATCACCACTACCACAACCCACTAACCCAATTCCTTTACCCTCAAACCAATAGCCGATGATGCACCCAAGAAGAAGAAAAGGGGTATTGAGGCTAGAAGAAGAAGAAGAAGATGATGATGAGGAAGAAGATAGGCTGCCTCTTTCCGCAGTCCTAACTTTGCCTAAAGCCAAACCTATGCCCATCACTCCCACCTCACGATGAAGCTGTGAGAGTAAAGATAGAAGAAGAACAGCAGCAAAAGCTTCATGATGATGAGATGCTGAAAAGCATACACAAAACTTATGTTGCTTCTTCATCAATAATGAGTATCAAGAAAGAAGCTCTGAGATTGTACCCCTTACTTGAGGTACTCACCCAGATGAGTTTGCATACAGACATATACACAGTTGAGCTCAAAAATGGCAAAACAGCTAAGTACATTTCAGAGCTGTATGGGCGTGAAGGACTGTTTGATGGTGGAGCTGAAAATCTTACCATGGAAGAACAAATTATGTTTCTCAGAGCATACACCAGAGAGTCCTACAGGCTTATACATGGAAGTAGATTTCATGGATAGACCACAGCCCTGTGTCCAGTTCCCCAAAGTCAGGCTCTTATCCATACTATGGCACCAAATTTTAGAAATCTATTCCTAGGCCAGTGCTTAATTGGGTCATCTTCTTAGCTGATGAAGAAGGAAAAAGACCAATCTTATCGCCAACAATAAGGGGACCTCAATAAAGTTAAGGTTTTGGCTGCATTGGTTCAGGGGGAGTTTGTTAGACGAAAAGAACCAATGAGCCAAATCAGAAAAACCTTAAGTCCCACAAACGTCACAACAACTGCTGAAGTCCACAACAGCTGAAGACACAAGTGCTGAAGACAAAGTCTGAAGACACAAGTGCTGAAGACAAAGTCTGAAGACAAGTGCTGAAGACAAAGTCTGAACACACAAGTGCTAAAGACAAAGTCTGAAGACAAGTGCTGAAGACAAGTGCTGAAGACAAAGTCTGAAGACACAAGTGCTGAAGACAAAGTCTGAAGACACAAGTGCTGAAGACAAAGTCTGAAGACAAGTGCTGAAGACAAAGTCTAAAGACAAGTGCTGAAGACAAAGTCTAAAGACAAGTACTGAAGACAGTCTGAAGACAAGTGCTGAAGACAAAGTACTGAAGACCAAGTATCAGACATTGTCACAACAGCTGAAAGGTCTTCTTCAGTAGTTGTGACGGTTTTCTTTCAGTAGTTTTATGTTTTTCTTTCAGTAGTTTTGTAAAACGACTGAAGAGCTTGTTCTTCAGTCGTTTTAGTTTCAGTAGTTTCGTATCAGTAGTTTTATGTTTTGTACTTAGCACTCTGATATGTTCTCAGTAGTTGTGAACATTTCAGTAGTTTGTTAAGTTTTAGTTATTTTTGTAATAAATCTGCCAGATGTCACTATCCCGTGATATCAGCAGTGATTGCACTCTATATAAGGAGTGTCAACCTAATTGTAATTGGTGAATGATTGAGCAGAAACATTTGATATTATTGAAACATTCCTTTTCACAGAAATATATTCTCTCGTTACAACCGTATTTGTTCTTAATGCATACGAATATCAAATTCTTGCTATAATTTGTCTAATTCTGTTCTTATTCCGCTGCGTTACACTCTAATTCATCAAACTTGAGATCACTGATCCTGTCAGGGACTAGGTAGGTGCATGTTTGAGATAGTTTTTGCACCTTTAGACTCAAGTTCCCCTCATCTTTATCAAAGGAATCATTAGGGGATGAGAGAAATGGACCAAAGTCCTCCGTCTCTTCACCAACATCAGGTTCTTTGCTGGTGGTTTTCGTTTCCTCACTAATAGCTTCAAATGAAGTGTCAATGGGCTGAGTTTCCATGGTTGAGGTCTGAATAATGTAATCACTTCAGAAGTGAGAGCCTTTACCATATGGATCTCCTGAACAGGTTCAGGGAGATCCACCTCAGTATTGAGTTGGGCTAGACAAGGGAGATGTAGGAACACTCTCTCTTTGAGTAGGGGAAGAGTAGAGAGACTTATGGTTCCACTGAATCCCATGTTTTCATCATTATAGAATTCAAGGATAGGGATAGGTTGGTGAGATCTAGAGGTTAGGGATGGTAACTTTCCCCTGAAGGTTGTTCACTTGAGTGTTTAGACTCAAAGTGAAGGCTTAGGCTGATAGGCCAATGAGCTTATCAAGCTGAGAATGAGGAACCTCAACAATGATTCTTGATGAGATAAGAGTGTGACCGGTTAGTGAGAATGAGAATCTTACTTAGGATTGAATATGGTGATCAAGTTAGACATTGAGTGGCGGAACAAACAATCAATAAACAATTAATGCAAGAAAATATTCATAAATGATTTGTATATATTGATGAAGGTGATTGATTATATTAAATGTTAGGGCTTTAGCAAGAACAGTAATAATGCACCTAGAGAATACAAATATTCTGATTGTCTGTATCGTGTCACCTCAGGTACAAGGTTTTCTATTCTATTTATAGGTAAACAAGTAGCTTTTTTACAAAATGACTAAGCTACCCCAGACATATACATCAGAACTAGTCTAAGTCTTCATTCGCATTTCTTTCTGTTCATCTGGATTGACAAATGCTGATGAGATGGACTTGATGAGCATATCTTCACTTGGTCTTCCGCATTAGTAAGTTGGTCATCCACATTGGGTAATGCGAATGAACAAATACTTATGCGCATATGTTGCTGGTCATCTGCATTTGCAAATGCGAATGAACAAGTCTTGTCCTCATATATTTTTAACTATCTGCATTTTTTAATTTCTATGTCTTCTGCATTTAAAAATAGGCTTAGTCAATACTTGGTTCTTCTTCTGCATATTATTCTTTCACATTAGTTCTTGGACTTAGGGAGTTTTTAGCAAAACAACAAACAACTCACCAATTAAATTGGCATGTATGATCCTTTCAGGGTCTAACAATACTCCCCCTAAGGATTATACATCCAATGTTCTTCAATGGTTTGGTGGTGGTTGAGGTTGAGAGGATTTTGCTTGGTCTTGTGAAGGGAGTAGTGTTTCAGCTCGTGATGGATCCAAGATGGCCTTTATCATATTGACAAAGTCATTGGCATCTGACATCTTTTCTCTATTCAGCACAAATGTTATCATCTTAGTCATAGTATGGATGGCTTCCAAGGGCAATTTATTAAGAGAAACAGGTTCCCATATAGACACAGTGGACAGTCCATCCCTATGAATCTAGTAGAGCTCCATCTACATCCACTTCTAGCTTTACTATGTTTCCTAGTTGCAGAGGAGTCTTTTTCTTCTTTCTCTTTTCTCTCTTGGCAATGATTGATCATATGCCATTTTTAGTAGTTTAATGCACTTTAAGAAGAAGTGCATGTCCTGTTCTCCCAGTTTGTTGTTTATTCTCTGAAATGTCTAGTGTATATATAGTGGATGTAAGATTCACCAAGCAGCCTTATTTCATATGCACTAAATAGTCGAATTTTAGCTCCTTCCTTTCCTCCTTATTTTCTTTCTATTATCAACTCATAAGTCATTTCATCATAATACACATTTGAGATTGGTATGGAGGAATGGGTACCAGACACCATCTTCTTTTTAGAGACTCTGTTGGTTTCACCCTCAGCTCTGGAAACACAACCTCCTCAGTTGGTGTTCTCTATTTCTTTTCAAGAGGAATAATGAAAGACCTATCCTTCCTCATACAGATGGATTTCAAGGATTTGAAGTTGTTGATTCTTTTGAACATTTTGAGAATATCTCCAAATTCATATCCTCTGAATATGGCCTTGTGATTGATCAGTTCCAAGTTAGACAGTTCCTTTAGTCATGAATCTGAAGGGCATTTACAAGAGCAAAGTACTCTGTAAACAATTGAACCAGCCATGACATCCGTTTGGCCATAAACATATTCCAATCACTGTCATACTTCCAGGCAACGATTTTCTGATCATTTTTACCCTTAGGAGTAGACACACCTCCGATCATCTCTGCAGTGGTCAGCCCTTCTTGAAGTTTCAGTTGAGAAGGCTCAGCAAACCACTCAGGATATCTGTGAAGCACAGGTGCAAAAGAGTCTTGATCTTGATAGGTGAGTTGTATGTCTTGAGCAGACACTCTGCTTCTTGGCTTTTTGTCAGTAATTTCTTCTTCCAGAGTTTTAAGTCTCTCTTTCTTCTCAGTGATCAACCTAAGGACAACAACCCTTAGGGAATTGGTTTTCATGTTACCAAGCTTCCTCTTAGTGAATCCTTGACTTGATAGATAATCCTTCATTTTCCTATCAAACATTTATAGGGATCAGAATATAAAGGTTGAAGAGTTGAAGTTTGCTTCTTCATGGAAGATAGTTTTGGCTTATCAGCTTTAGGTGAACTGGTCTTCTTATAGTCAGTTTCAGTAGTAGGGTCTAGCAGTTTGTTCAATCTTTCTTCTTCTGCCTTCATCCACTAATAAGTCATGCCAAAAAATTCATTAGGATCATATCCATGATGTAAGGCCCCGTTTCCGGGGCACTTACAACTGGCCATATTTACTCACAAAACATATAATTACATTTAACTTTCATAAAAACATCGCAACAGAACATTAAATAACTTTTCATTTCATAATAAATGCCTTTGCAAGTTAATACAATCATTCATTACACATTTTCATTTGTTCGTGTTACAACACAAAAACAGTAACAAAAGAATGCCATCCAAAATGCCAAGTAGCTGCCCCGCGCCATCCTCAGCAATGCTCACCTGCCAATTGGGAAAATGCATAAAAGTTAGCATTGCTGAGTGAGTTCTAGTTTTAATATAAAACATACTTTACTTTCTTTTAAATCATACTATACCGTCGTACATGATCATTTGCCCACGGTCCTTCACCTCCAGTCTTCTTCAATCCAGAACCCTCAACCCTTAGCTTCTTGCAATCCTTGCTTATTTGGCCTTCCTCCCCACAAGAATAACACCTCCTCATACGGCAGTTTTTCGCCACATGTCTGGTTCTTCTATAACGGAAACAAACATAGGTTCCCAATCTACATTCCTGGTGTGTTCTCGTCCACACTTGACACACCTTTTCGACTCTGCACCGGATGTCACAACGCGCCGGTCATCCACCCGTGCACCCTTGTTACTTGGAGTGGCCCCGCGATGCCCAAACCGCTTTTCGTTCCAATTCCGATCTCCACCATTCTTCTTAGTGCCATCAGCCAGCACCACCGTTCTTTCATCATACAACCTTCCCATCACATCAACTGCCGACCTAAACGTGCTTGGTTGGGCATCGATCATGTGCCTGCGAATATCCGCTGGAAAGCCCTGGATGTACCTCTTGATTTTTCGTGATAGAGGGGTCACCTGATCAGGCACTAGCCGAGCCATCTTGTTAAACTTGGTGGTGTACTGCTAATGTGTCATTGTCCCCGCCTCCAACTGTAGGAACTCCCTCTCAACCTTGTCTATCTCCATATAAGGACAAAACTCCTCAATCACCAACTTCTTCAGTTCAGACCATCTCATCCACCTAATAGTCCGGCTACCCTCAGCTTGGACAATATTGTCCCACCAGCATAAAGCTGAGTCCATGAGAGAGTGGGCAGCAAACTCCACTTTCTGATCCTCCCGACACTTGCTGATGTTCAAAACAGCTTCAATTTCTCTCACCCACCGATGAGCAGCAGGAGCAGTGCCATTACCATCAAAAGTAAGGGGCTTGGCATCATTGAAACGCCCCATAGTTACAGCCTCGTGCCACCTCCAACGCAAGCTCTTCTTCTTCCTCTTCTTCATCATCATTAGACAAAACCATATTAGTCTCGGGTTGTCTCCTTTCGCCAGTAGGTCTACTTCTTTCCATTCTCTCCCCATCTCTAACATATCACTTCGGTCACCACAGACGACAGGATCCTCAGCATGATCTGATGCACTTCCTCCCCAGCCGCCTCCTTCTGTGAGGCTCTCAGATTAGCACTCTTATCACTACCCTCCGGATGAGGGGTCTCTAGTTCTTCATGAACCACCTTTTCGACTCTAGGTCTTCTTCTCGTGACCCGCGGTTCAGCACCACGTCCTCCACCATGTGAAGGTTTAGATGATCTACCACCGGCCATCCTCAACACACTAAAAGATTCAAACACCAACACGGTCATTCAAGGGAACATCTCCGTTTATGTCAAGTATAATAAGTCCCTAGTTACAGTGGCCAGTTATGATCAACCACTTACTTTACTCTTCATTCCCCGAGCATTACCTATGCTGACTACATCAGTATCTAAATCTACCAGCAACACATAAACAACATAACATGCGCACATAATGTCGGTTAATCATCAAGAAAATACTGGATGGCATGGAGCTACTCGGACTGGCATCCCTTCCCTTTCCATCCCAATCTCAGTTTAAAAAAAGGTTTATTTTGAAAATTTACCAATTTCACTTAAACATTGGCTCTGATACCAACTTGTAAGGCCTCATTCCTGAGACGCTTACAGCTGGCCAATCATTGCTCAGAAAACATACAATTACATATAACTTTCATAAAAACATCGCAATAGAACATTAAAATAACTTTTCATTTCATAATAACTACTTTTTCAAGTTAATACAATCATTCATTACACATTTTCATTTGTTCATATTACAATGCAAAAAAATAACAAAAGAATGCCATCCAAAATGCCAAGAAGCTGCCCTGCGCCATCCTCAGTAATGCTCACCTACCAACTGGAAAAATGCATAAAAGTCAGCGTTGCTGAGTGAGATCTAGTTTTAATATAAAACATACTTTACTTTCTTTTAAATCATACCATACCGTCATACATGATCACACATCGTACGTACACATAGATCATATCATTATTATCCTCTTTACTAGTTGATCACTTTCTTTATTTATCTCTTTATCTCTATTCGGATCAGTGTCATCAACTATACCCCAAACGTGTGCACGAAGTGGGTACTGGGCCGAAGATCATAAATGACTTCCATAGCCCACATAGCCTGGCACCAGCACCGGGCAAGCGACAAAGATCCCAACTGTATACTACACCCCAACATATGCACAAAGCGGGTATTGGGCCGAAGACCATAAATGACTTCCATAACGCACATAGCCTGGCACCATCATCGAGGTGAGTAATCACTATAAACCATGTACCATATCACTGGTCAGTCACAAAGACTGGACCCCTGTGTGTATCCTTAAGGGTTAGCTAAACCACACACAGTTGAGCTTAGGACATTTTAGAGTCGTGCACCTCTATACATATTGCTTGCAAGCCTTTCTATGCTTTCTCTTTCATTAGTGCATGCATTCTATCATTATGTTCCTCTTTCATTATCTTTCACTTTACGTTACATAATACTTTATCATTTCTTTCACAACTATAACATGTAAAGCCACGGGAAAGATAAACATACATAATAGGAATATAAACATAAACAGTGAACATAATCATATAGGGCATTATACATTTATCATAAATACCATCATGCACAAGCATCAATTTCATCATGCCAAAGCATCAAACATGCATCATAACATCATGCCCATCACATCCTCTATGACCTTAACAAGTCAACCTACATAGCCCTCGGGAACCTCCCAAGTCAAAGCCTACTTTTACACTTTTCCCCAAAAATTCAGAAAATAATTTAAGTGTTCATCCGCATTTGCCTTTTTGTTCATCCACATTTGTTTTGGTTCATCCGCATTGACTTTACTCATCCGCATTTGTTCATCCACATTTGTTCATCCGCATTGACTTTTACTCATCCGCATTTCCCATACATAGTCATTGTTCATCCGCATTTCCCATACTTAGTCAATGCTCATCCGTATTTCCATACTTAGTCAATGCACATCTGCATTTCCCGCTAATCCGCATTGATTTACTTAGAGTCAATACTCATTCGCATTATCTGTTCATCCGCATTAACTGTGCATCTGCATTTCTTTGGAACACTTGGGCAGATTCTAAAACATGACCATAACATCATAAAGCATGGACATAGCCCAACATGACATCATAACAACAATATACACACATGCATTCATACGGGTATGAAACCCAGTTTTATCAAAACCTACATTCATGCTTTTCTAGCCCCAAAATCATTTAAAAACCAGTAAAAGAGGGGTTCTAGAACTCACCTTTGAAGCTCTTGAGTATGGCTTCTTCCAAACTTTCCTGCAAGTTGAGTTCAACTATCTAAAATCCACTAAAACACACAATCGAACATACAAACACACATAAACATTCACCTGAGGCAAGGCCAGTTAAGAACACCATAAAACCATGAATTCTTACCTTGAATTCGAATCTTTCTTCTTGTTCTTCTTCAAAACCCAATAACTCTGCACTTTCTCTCTCAAGATTCTGTAAGCAGAAAGGTGATGTGCAAGAGTGGGCGGCCATCACCTTTATTCATCAACATTTCAAAGATTTTGTCCTATTCGTCATTTTAACCCCTAGACATGGGTTTTATTTCTTTTCATTCTTTTTCTTCACTTTATTCATTCGTTTGGGTCTTCAAAAATAACCGGGTGTTACACATGATTAATCAAAAACATAGCTTTAACCATTCAATCATCATTCTGAGCCTTTTCCACCATTTCTTCTACTGACCTTTCTTCCTTCATAGGACTATCAACTGCTATTGGCTCATCAGCCACATAGCCTCCTTCAATTTCACCTTCTTCAAGGTCAACAAACATAGCTTGATTCTTCAACTGAGCTTCTTCCTACTCATGTTCTTCTAAAAATTCTGCTATAGCTGCCAAGCTTCTAGGATCATCCTTCTTGCTTTTCTTTATTGGCTCTTCTTCCACAATAGGCCTTTTTCCCTTAGCCTTTTCAATTAAATACTTCCTCTTTCTGGTGTATGTCTACATTGAAGGACTAGTAGAAGTTTCAGGAATTTCAGCTCCTTGAGGCAATTTCTCAGCCTCTGATTGTACTTGTTCATGCACAGCAACAACTTTTTCTTCTTTTTCTCTTTGTTCTCACATAACTTTGTGATCATTTCTTTATTTCTTATCAAATAGAGACATAATGGGACTATTTGCAAGCTCAACTCCTTCTCCAGAGGGACAGGGGATTGAGGAATAACCACTATGGGTTTAGTGAAAGTCCTTTGATCAGCTACAAAATCCCAGAACACATCATCAATAATGAACTCTTCTGATGTGAAACTATCTAGTGCGTTGATCATGTCATTAAATTCAGCCTCTTCAGTGTGCATACTGGCTGTTGTCTCTGAGTATTCTACCATCTCCAGGCTAGACTCATCTTATTTTGTCTGGCTTGGTTTCGCTTCTGGTTCAGACGATCTCATATATTTACCAGGAGGAGAGTCATCACTACTCTCCCCTGAAGAGCTCTCAGACTCAGCTTCTTTCTTATCAACTTTTATTGCTTTTGATTCAACCTTTCTCTTGATTTCAACAAGGATCTCAAGTTCAGCTAATCTTTTGTTCAAAAGTTCATTTTGTTTCTGTAGGTTGATAATGATTCCCTCTTGTTCTTCAATACGCTCTTCCTGCTCTTCCATTACAATTGTATAAACGGATAAAGTATCCACATGACCACTTATCTCATCCCTTGATTGTTGAAGAGAAGCTTTAGAGTTCTCTATCTCCTTTTCTTTATCCTTTTTTTCAGCCACATATTTTGTTTTCGTTTCTTTCAGTCCAGTCTCCTTCTCATCAAGTTCTAACGATCTGTCTTGAATTATTCTTGATCTTCTATTCAACAATCTTTCCATCTTTGCCTCTTTTTGCAAAAGTTTAGAGATAAGCTCATCCTTTTCATCTGGTTTATTCACCCCTGATTCATTATAGCTCTCAGAAGGGGTAGCCTCAGAAGTTGTTTTCTTTACTGGTAATTGGCTAGGGTGATCCTCCTCATCAGAAGATGATTTGGATTTCTAAGATTAGCTAGTAGAATCTCCAAATTTAGATGGTTCAGAATTGGCATACGATGGTTAAGTTGGTGATATTGGAGAGTGATGAGGTGGAGATATTGGTGGAGAAATGATTGGTTGTGCTTGTGGTGAAAGGATAGGTGATCTATAAAGTGAAGTAGTTAGTGTTTTGTGGGGTGATGGTATTGGTGATGGTACAAAGGGAGATGCCATGTCATGAATTTGAGGTCCAGTGGGAAGATCACCCTTACATCTACCTGGGGTGACACTGACCTATGACTATCAACTCTTTCCTCAGAATGCTCATTAGTAGCTTGCTGATCTGGAGCAGCTTGTACTTCCTCTTGAATGGACTCATCAAAACTAGTCTCTTGATCTTCTATTTGTTCATCAAGATTAATCTGCTGAAGCATCCATGGTAGCAGAGGAGAGTGTGCTCCACTATAGAAATATTTTGGATTTCTTGATATACTTGTAGGATTTGGAATCATAGTGAGGAATGTCCAAAGTAGGTCCTTCAAGTACTAGGTCAGTAAAGGCTTCATTGATTAGACATTGCAGAAATCTTGGGTACATAAGGAACATATTCTTCTTCCTTTTTGTGTGTTTGAAGTTAGGCCTTTGAACACATATGCTGACATGTTGAATGGTCTGTTGGTACATAAGGCACATATAGCTGAAGAAGTAATCACAGGAATGTCATTCCATCCCGTTTTTATTTTGGACAAGCAGTGTGAAAAAGATGAATCAAAAATCTCCATGGTAAGTCTACCTACCCTTTTACTATCTGCTTTCCTCATAACCTCCTTCATATCCAATCTCAGCAAAGAAAGTGGTAATTTCTTCATCTTCCAACTCAATAGGAGCATAAGCATCATCACCAAACTATAGACACTATCTCACAACTTGTTCAGTGATGGCCAGAGAGTGATCATCAGTAAATCTTCCCGTTAAAGTCTTTTCACCATCCACATCAGTTATTTCTGCAGTACTCTAGAATGACCTAATATATCTTTCATAGATAATGGATCTAACAGTAATGGTATGGGCTACTCTTGTAGTAGAGATAAATATGATCATATCTATGAGTCCTTCTGCCTCAGGCACATCAGGGTCCAGAAAACCTCTGACATTATGGAGCTTGCTCCATGTCAGATTAGCCAATTTCCCTGCATTAGAGACATATGAGTTAAATTGATGAAAGTATATGTTCTACATTATTTATACCTCATCAGTTTAACTTTTGATGGTCAAAGATGAGTATTGATGGTAATGTTGTATAGAAATTACTTCAAAAGTTGATATTTTTCAGGAGTTATTCATTGTTATTTTTGTTTATCATTTTTTGAAGAGATGATTTTTGATGTTGTTTGACCCTTAATCTGATTTTATTTCACGAACTGATTTTGACATTTTCGTATTGAGCATCCTCTATTCATATGATGAACATGTTTAAGAATTTTTCTTGTTCTTTGATGTTCTTCTTAGTTTGCATGCTCAAGTCGAAAATGTTCATATTTTCATAGAATGGGTCTGATTTTGAATGTTATTAATTAACCTAGTGTTCTAAGTTCGTCATCAGTCCAAGTTTTTGACATTTAGGTTATAAAGTGTTGAATGTTTCACCTTCCGTTCGATACTAGAGTTTGGTAGAATTGAAGATAAGTACAAAATTGATGAGACTAAGATCTTTGATTGTTATCGTTGAAGATGATTGAAGAAGATGAAAAGTGTGTTTTCACTCGACACACTTTGGAGTCACTCAAATTTGAAAAGTATTAAATGACCTTTTGAATGTGCTTTAATTAGTCAAATAATAACATTTACAAGTTTTTCACAAGTTTCAGAACAAATGCGGTCAAGTTTAGTTTACACTGTAGCAAATGCGGAAGGGTTTTATACATTGTGTATTTTTTTACTGTTGTAAATGTGGAAGAGTAAAACTTATGAGTTTGGACATCCGCTTTTGTACACTATAGCAAATGCGGAAGTTTGAATACTTTAGTTTTATTCAATCTGCATTTGTGCACTGTGGCAAATGCGGAAGAACTAAGTTCATCAACATTTGTGCATTGTAACAAATGTGGTTGATCAAACTTGTTCAACATTTGCTCACTGTAGTAAATGTGGTTGATCAAAATTGTTCAGCATTTGCTCACTGTAGCTAATGCGGTAGAATAAAATTTCCACATTTACTTGATCATCGTTCATTGTGACAGAAGAGATCAGGCACTTGTTTATTCTTTTTGAATGTACATGTAAAGTGTTGAAGTTACACATATCCACAAGTGCGGATGAGTAAAACAAATGCAGAAGTGAAACTGTCATCCGCAATTAGCAAATGCGGTAGAACACTTTTGTTTTGCATAGGTTTTAACACTTCAAAATTTTCATGTATACTTGTTAGACACAAATACGGTAGAGTAAAATTTTTATCTGCATTACTTTTAACACTTCAAATTTTGACATAAACAGTTACCCGCATTAGTTATATGCATGGGTTACATTCACTCACATTGACCAATGCACTTAGCTGCCTTAACTTTTGAACTTTCTCAAAGGTTAATGTTTCTATTTTGGTTTTTCTTGTTATGAAGAAAGGTCTCTGGTTGGATTTATTTATGAAGTTGATTGAATTTTCTTATGAAGTTGATTGAATTCTCTTATGAAGTTGATTGAATTCTCTTATGAAGTTGTTGACTGTTGTTGGAGTCATAAATTTTTGCTTGGATTGACTTGTATGCCAGATTGATACAAGTTTCCCATTGTTTGACTAATCTTGGACTTCTTATTCTTCCAAGCATCTGCACAGGCTAAGTTACTATGGTATAACTTATAAACCAACACACACATTTTCTTTTTGTTTTGTTTTGAACATAGTAGATGTTTTCAAAACCTTAGTAAAAAATTATAAATTACTCCCCCTAAAGTTTATATCCTCATTAGGATAGAAACTTTAAAGATTTGAAACTTTTTGAAAATTATGTACTTTTAATTATTAATAATGAAGAGAAGTATATCTTTTGTTGGGATCATATCAATCTTCCATTACACATGTGCATCCTTTATGATAAAATGGACATGTTTATCAACTTGTTGATTGAAGGTATGTTTGTCCTCTTAAACACATACCAGGTTGATATTTTGATGCAAGTGTTATTTATTATGTTTTTGGTTGATTTAATTATTCAACATGTACCTCACACACATAAGCATGGATTGATCAACCATCCTTATGTAATGCATGGTAGAACTTTTTCATAACTTTTCTTACCAGGTTACTTAAGTTAAGAGACCTCATTTTCACTGATCCTCATTGGGATTCATTTACTTTGATCCTTTTCATGATGATCCACATTGGGATTCTTTTCACTTCAGTTTGGAAGGTGATCCATGATTAGATTCTTTTTTTTATTCACTTGGAATGTATTGCTTTTGTAGATTCATCCAATTAGGATGTGTTCCTCACTGGGAATCTTTTGGATGAGTACATCTGCACTATGTGCTTGTTTCATAAAGTATCATTACCTGATGTGTTTAGGTTACTACACACACATGCACTCAGATAAGCCAATACATACCTTTGCTTTGAGATTAATGTTTCACTATTGAATATGATTTTAATTCATCACAACATGTATCTTCTCTTCCAAGTGGAGCCTACCAACATATCTGGTAAGTCATGACAGTCTTTTAATTTTTGAACTTAAGCACAGTGAATGATATACCGACTGTAATTATATCATTTCCCAAAATATGCTTTTATTCATCAAACTTGACCTCTTTTTGTGATTTTTTAATGTTTTTGAAATGTTTTTGATGTTTTAATTAGTTTTACTCAAAGTTAATCATGCCAATCGATTGAACTAGGAATTCAAATCTACCAAGTACAAATGCCTTAGTAAACAAATCAGCCAATTGATTTTCAGTGGGTACTTGAATAAATTTGATTAACCCCTTTTCAGCACAGTCTCTCCAAAAGTGATATAAACGACCCCATTCCCGGGATGCTCACAACTGGTCAATCATTGCACATAAAACATATAATTACATTTATGCTTCATAAGACATCGCAACGGAATATTAAATTAACTTTTCATTTCATTATAATGCTTTTGCAAGTTAATATAATCATTTATTACAAAATATCTTTTGTTCGTGTTATAATGAAAAAACATTGTACAAAAGAATGCCATCCAAAATGAGTCGAGTAGCTGCCTCATGCCATCCTCAGCAACCATTACCTGCGAACTGGAAACAAATAAAAGTCAGTGTTGCTGAGTGAGTTCTAGTTTTATAATAAAACATACTTTATCTTTTGTTTAAAACCATTCTTTAAAATCATACGTGATCATGCATTATACATTGTTGCACCCTGAAAGGATCATACATGCCAACTCAATGGGGGTGAATTGATGATTGTTCAGCTGGAATCCCACACGTCCAAGATGCAATGCGGATGAAGAAATACAAGAAAAATAACAAGTATTATCTTCCGCATTAGTCAATGCGGAAGACAAAAATCTGATGCGGACAAGTGTTTACTCTTCCGCATTAACTAATGCGGAAGACACAATACTTATGCTGAACAAGTTACCCTTCCGTATTGACTAATGCAGATGAACAAAAGAAGACGCAGACAAGACTTTGACCAGCCGCATTGACAATGCGGATGACCAACCAAATGCGCACAAGTATTTGTTCATCCGCATTAACCAATGCGGATGACCAACTTACTAATGCTGATGATCAAGTGGAAATGCGGATCAAGATTATCTCATCCGCATTGTCAATGCGGATGAACAAGCAGAGATGCGGATCAAGACTTAGACTAGTTTCTAATGTAATAGGTCAGGGGTAGTTTAGTCATTTTGTAAAGGCATCTTGTCTTGTATATAAATAGAATAGTTTACCTCGTACTGAGGTGACGGTTGACAGATAGAAGATTCTATTGTAATTATTCTCTGTAATTTGTAAACATTCATATATCAATACAAACAGAATTTATGAGTAATTTTCTTGCTTGATTGTACTTCGATTGTTTGTTTCCGCCACTCAATCGTTGACTTGATTATCATATTCGATTCTCAGTAAGAATATTACTCTTACTAAAACCCAGTCATTGGTATTAGAGCTTTGGCTCTTGATTCTTTTTCAGATATGCGCACAGACTGAATAGAACTCGATTGATCTGATAATCAAGTTGCTAATAGTAGATATCATCCTCTCTACTTAGCAAACAACAAGAGTACTCCTGTCATACAGCAAGAACACTCATTCTGAACCTCAACAGAACTGCTTGAACAGGTTGGACTCATCAAACATAATCAATCTTAAAATCAACTAAATCTATACTTACACAAATCAACATGGATTCTAACAGTTACTCTGAATTAGGTCATACACCTAAACCTCCCATACTTAAACACAAATCTAAGATTAAACAATGGAGAATACGGTTTAGAAATAATATCATATGTGTAGATCCTGACTTTTGGATCTCAATAAGTAAGGGTCCACATATTCCTGTTACTTTATCAATAACTTAAGCTACACTGTAGAAGACTGCTAGAATACCAATTGAAGACTTAACTCTGGATGAAGATGATTATAAGAAAATCAAAATGGATCTTAAATCATACTCTATTTTGACTCAAGGACTCAAAATGGATGTGCTGAAAAGATTGAAAAACTATGTGTTGGACCAAAAGAACCAATGAGCCAAGATCAGAAAACCTCTAAGTCCCACATGATATCACAACAACTGTTGAAGGCTTCATCAGCAGTTCGACAAGTGCTGAAGACTTCAACAGCTGAAGACTAAAGTGCTAAAGCTCAACAGCTGAAGAACACAAGTGCTGAAGCTGAACAGCTGAAGAACACAAGTGCTGAAGCTGAAGACCAAAGTACTGAAGTACAACAGCTGAAGAGTCTACAAGTGCTGAAGATCAACAACTGGTGTACAAAGTCTGAAGACAAAGACTGAAGACATCAGCTGATGACATCTACTGAAGTCATCAGCTGATGAAACGTTTGAAGTTCAAGTCTGAAGACCAAGTACTGAGTTTCAGTAGTTTGTCACAACAGCTGAAGAGTACTTCTTCAGTAGTTGTGATATCAGTATTTTATGTTTTTACTTTCAGTAGTTTTGTAAAACGACTGAAGAGCTTGTTCTTCAGTCGTTGTAGTGTCAGTAGTTTTATGTTTTTTTAGTAGTTGTAGTAACTGATAACACTTAGTATTTTTGTAAAAAGATGTCAGCTGTTTTGACATCTTCAGTAGTTGTGTTTCAGTTGGAATAATTCTGTTAGATGTCACTATCAAGTGACATCAGCAGACGTCACATCTCTTATATAAGAGGTGTCGACCTAATTGTAAGTGTGACATTCCGTTACCACGAAAGCGAATATTGAATGAAATATATCTGCAAAATTCTCTCTATCTATAATCGTTTATGTTCTTCATTGAATATCTTTTCGTTCTTGTGAATTGGCTAATTCATTGTTAGAATTCCGCTGCTATACTCTCTAATCAATCAAACGTAAATCACTGATCCTAACAAGTGGTATCAGAGCCGGTTAATCATTGATCGATCTAACAATTGATCATTGAAACTGCTAATTGATATCTATGTTTGATTGAATTAGCATATTCGCAAGAACTGGTTATAGATTATTGAATTTCTGACGCTTTCGTTCATTTATTCTGAGATCTCTCTTGGTTCAATTAGTTGTTGTGTTTTGTTCTAAATCTGTTTTAGCTTAATTGAATTTGATTGAATCTGAGATGACTACTCCTTCTAATGATCCTCACAATACTGGTTCCTCAACCAAGCCCCCGATGCTGGTTAGGACCGAGTATAACATATGGCAGCGAAGAATGCTTCATCACCTGTCTGTTAACAGTTCAGGTTGTTGGACATCTGTGGTACATGGACCACATAAGCCTATGGTGAACAATCCGGAAACCAATCCAATGGTTACGAAGAAGAAGGAACAATACTCTGATGAAGATTGGAAACTGTTTGAGATTGATGCTAAAGCTCTTGGAATTCTGGCCATGGCACTGCCTAATGAAATCTATTCAGGGCTTATGCATCATGAAACTGCTCATGATCTCTGGAATGCCCTGAAGGAACAATTCGGTGGCACAGATGAGGTCTTAGCAAACAACAGAGAAATCCTTGCCTAACAATATGAGACATTCTCTCATAGAAAGGGTGAGACACTGACTCAACAATTTGAGCGTTTTTCCTGCTTGATCTCTGAGTTGAAAATGGTGAAACAGGAATACACCAATAGCCAGATGAATAACAGGTTCCTTAGATCACTGCCTGAGATATGGGACACATACACTATTGTCTTACGCTCCAGTGCAAATCTGGATAGCCTATCTCTCACCCAACTTCATGGGAAACTGCTTACATTCGAAAGAGAGATAGAGCAGAAGAGGAAACTGTCCTCATCAGGAAAGCTCACTGATGACTTTGTACCAGGGAATACTGCCTTGGTTGGTCATGAGTCAGAAGATGCTGCATCTGAAAGCAATTATGATGAGCATATTGATTTCTCTTCAAATAGTTCTGATCATGCATTTGTTGGTATTGAGAGTCATTCTGGCAGTAATAGTGACAATCTATGCTTCATCATAGATGATTTGAAAGGAATAGCTGATGATGATCTAGAAGATATGGATATTCTGAGCCAAATGGCATTGATTAATATCATATCTCAGAAGTTCTATAAGAGAACTGGCAGGAAATTTCCTGGACTCTCTGGCAAAACCAAGTTGGTTTTGACAAGAGTAAGTTGGGTGTCACAAATGCCAAAGGTTGGGACACTTTGCAAGAGAGTGTAGATCAACTGGATCTAACTCTTCTGCACCCTTTGTGACTTTTCTAGTACTAGTCCACAAAACAGAGGGCAACATCCTGCTGGTTCTGGTCATCATTCACATCCTAAGTCTCCTGCATACTTTGTTCCCCAGGGTCAAATGTCATATCCTTATCCCTGCTATTATATGCCTCAACCAAATCCTGTTCAAGCTCCAATTGCACAACAACCACAAGCATTGCCTAAACCACAACCTTCCCAATCTCATCAACAAACTCAACCTCAACAACACAGCTTCTTCACCCCAGGAGTTGTTGACTGGAGCAGTTTACCAGATGATTTGTCTGGTCATGAACAACTGTTCACTGGTGCTAGTCAACATGGTGGTGACAGTCCCTTTGGAAATCTAGCTCTTATGGCTTTGGATTCTGCTGATACTTCATCCACTAATGCCTCTACACCAAAGGTATCACAGGTATCCTCTGAGGCAAAAGCCAAACTATGTTCTGAATCATGCATAGCCGCATTTGCATCTATTAGAGAAGCAAATGTAGCTTTAATCAACAAGAACATTGAGCTAGAACAAATATTTCCAAAAGCAAAGCTGAATTTGAGTCTGTGCTTAATGATAAGAGTGATGAGATTTACAAACTTAAATGCCAAATAACTGATGATAAGGCTAGGAAGAGATACTTCTAGAGAAGTACAAAGATCTCAAAGAAACCCTTGCAGTCACCCAAGTGGAGTGTGATCGATGGGTACAATCATGCAAAGTTTTGAAATGCTTCTTAGTAAGCAATCTGCTTCCAATGTGAAGTTTGGCATTGGTTACAATCACACTGCTCCACCTATAGATTTTACTCCAAGAGCAGAGGTAGAATCTAATGGTGAGAGTAATAACCAATCCATTTCATCATGTGATCTACTTTCTGATTCAGCACTATCAGAAGTAGAAGTCAGCACTAAGCCCTCTCAGAACCTATCAGCTGATGTTGATGGTTCCACTGCTGACACTCACATGATCAATGAGTTGATCAACTCAGGAGTTAATTCTAAAAGTCCTGAAAGGACTAGAGAGCAAGATTTAACACCTAAAGTTCAAACTCCAACTACTGTCAGTACTGAAAAGAAGAAACTGTCAGTAGAAAGAGTTTGAAGACTACTAAAGAGGAAGTCAAGAAAGCAAACAATGCTTCCAAAGCACTGAAGAGCAAGTCTTCAGTTGCTTCATCCACTTTAGTTGATGATCAACATAAGATGAAGAAGAAACCATGTGATATGTGGTTTGTTCAATCAACTTACAGATGATTGCTGGTACAAAAGAGGATCCAAACTCAAACATAAAGAGGAAATTAAAGAAAAAATGGTTAAAATGAAAACTGAGTTTGAGACCACATTTGTATCAGCAACATCAAATCCTATAACCCTTAAGTCCACAAAGAAATCCAAAAAGGAAGGGGTTAAACAGGTAACAGCTGAGATTGCTCAGAAGAAGAAGGTGCAACATAGGAACTTATCAAACTCCACTGGCAATGTGTCTGATGAGCTGAAAGCTTTATCACAAAATCAGACACAGCTGGTTATGATGGTTCAACATCTATTAGGAAGAGTTAACCAATTAGATGCTCCTATGTTGAAACCATAGAAAAGGAGGTCCAAGCCAAAGGATTCCTCTTCTTCACCATCTTCTTCCTCTCAGCTGTTGTTTCCAATAAACCTGTTAGTTTACCATCTGTTGATGAGACCAGGCCCAAAACCAAAAAGGTTTGGGTCTCCAAAGCTAACTGATTGTTTATTATTGTAGGGTTCTTCAACATGCCAAAGTAGCATCTGGTATGTAGACAGTGGGGGATCTATGCACATGACTGGAAACAGCTCTCTTCTTCATGACTATTGTCAAGGAAAGAAGGGATTTTTTCTTTTGGCAATCATGCTAGGGGTTACATCATTGGCAACGACTTTGTCTCCAATGAGAAATAAAGTTTGATGATGTTAATCATGTGGAAAATCTCAAGTACAATCTCTTGAGTGTCAGTCAAATGTGTGATAAAGGCCATGTTGCTCTTTTCACCAGTTAGAACTGTAGGATTCTGTCATCCAAAGTTCTGCATTTCATTGATAAGGTGTTGGATGATCACACTCTCCTGAGAGCCAATAGGACAGGAAGAGTGTATGCCTTAGATCTTTCCAAGAAAATAGATCTCAGAGGCAATCCTTGCCTATTTTCCAAAGCCTCTTCTCAAGAATCTAAACTGTGGCACAGAAGGCTGGGTCATGTTAATTTCAAAAACATGAATCAGCTAATCCACAATAGTTTAGTTAGATGCTTACCAATAAGGAGTTACACTGTGATGAAACCTGCACTGCTTGTTAAAAGGTAAGCAGCACAAAGTCTCATTCCCTCCTATTGAACAGCCTAAGTCCACTGCCTGCTTGCAATTACTGCATATGGATCTATTTGTCCTGTGAGAGTAATGAGCATGGCAAGAAGAAATACTGTCTGGTAATTGTGGATGATTACTCCAGATTTGTATGGACTTTCTTTTTACATTCAAAGGATGAGGTTGCTCAGAGATTATTCACTTTGTGTTGTATGTTGAGAAGCGGTATTCCCTTCCAGTCAAGTGTATTAGGAGTGACAATGGAACTGAATTCAGAAACAATACACTTGATGACTTTTATCTTTCAAGGGAATCAAAAGGCAGTTTAGCATACCAAGGACTCCAGAACAAAATGGAGTAGTGGAGAGGAAGAACAGGACCCTAATTGAAGCTGCAAGGTCCATGCTGGCTGACTCTGGTTTGCCACTGACCTTTTGGGCTAAGGCTGTCAACACAGCTTGCTATGTGCAGAATAGAGTCTTAGTAAATCAGAGGTTGATGAAGACTCCATATGAAGTTCTCCATCACTTGGCTCCTCTAATTTCATTTTTCAAAGCATTTGGGTGTCCTTGTTTTATTCTCAACACAAAGGATCAACTCCAAAATTTGATCCTAAGGTGGATGCAGGTATTTTGTTGGTTATTCATCTACTTGCAAGGCATACAGAGTCTTCAACTGCAGAATAAAGATAGTTGAAGAGACTTTGCATGTGAAGTTTAATGAATCTCTTATGGACAAGATTCCACAAAACCCTGTGGAGTTGTTTGATTTGGACATACTGCAATATGTTCCTTATCAACCTCCAGCGGTTGAGATCTTGTGGATAATCATCTTCTGCAGCATGTCTTCCACCTGGTGGTATTGATGATGATGATGATAATATCAATACTCACCTATTCAAGTTTAGTGACCAACTGCCTGTGTCTGCTAAATTTGATGTTCCTGTAGCTTCAGCAGTTCCATCCACAACAAATGCTGATGAGATCTCTGATTCCTCTACATCTTTTGAGTTACCATCTAATTCTTGGTTTCAAGAGTCTGCATCACACTGCTGCTGCTGAAGGTCCTACAACACTTGCACAGATCTCATTGTTTATCAAGAACTGAAGAATCACCCAATGTCTCAGATTATTGGTGATATCAATGCTGGTGTTTCAACAAGAAGTCAATTTTCTAACTTCTGCTTCTATGCTCTCTTCATCAGTCAGCTAGAGCCAAAGAACTACCATGTTGCTTTGAGAGACAATGGATGGGTTGAAGCCATGCAGCTTGAGCTACTTCAGTTCAAGAAACAGCAAGTGTGGGAACTGGTTCTTCTTCCCCCAGGTCAGTGTGCAATAGGACTAAATGGGTGTTTAGGAATAAAACTAATCAAAATGGGCTTATTGTTAAGAACAAGGCTAGACTGGTTGTACAGGGGTTTTCACAAGAAGAAGGTATTGACTATGATGAAACCTTTGCCCCTGTAGCCAGACTAGAGGCAATCAGATTGTTTTTAGCCTATGCTGCATTCCACAATCTTAAAGTTTTTCAAATGGATGTCAAAAGTGCATTTCTATATGGTAAAATAAAGAAGAAGTTTATGTGTGTCAACCACCATTTTGAGGATAATAAACATCCTGAATGGTGTATAAACTTGATAAGGCTCTTTATGGGTTGAAACAAGCTCCTAGAGCCTGGTATGAGACACTTTCCACTTTTCTTCTTAAGAATAATTTCACTAGAGGCTCCATTGATAAAACTTTGTTTATTAAGAAGGTGGATCAGCATAAGCTACTTGTTTAGATTTATGTTGATGATATCATTTTTGCATCCTCTGATCCCCAGTTGTGTGATGATTTTACAACATTAATGAAAAAGAGATTTGAAATGAGTGCAATGGGAGAATTACAGTTCTTTCTAGGCTTGCAAATTAAACAAAAGGCTGATGGTACCTTTATTCATCAGTAAAAATATACAAAAGATCTTTTGAATAAGTTTGATTTACAAAACTGTAAGCCCTATTCTACTCCCATGTGCAACACCACACAACTGGATGCTAATCAGAAAGGTAAAGCTGTTGATGAAACACTTTACAGATGTATGATTGGATCCTTGATGTATTTAACAGCTTCTAGACCAGATATTATGTTTGCTACATGTGTTTGTGCTAGATTTCAGGCTGCTCCTAAAGAGTCTCATTTGATTGCAGTCAAGAGAATCTTTAGATATTTGCAAGGTACACAATCTCTGTGTTTATGGTATTCCACTGGACACTCTTGCAAATTAGTTGCTTTTTCAGATAGTGACTATGTAGGGTGTAAGTTAACTAGAAAGTCAACTTCTAGTGGTTGTCAATTCCTAGGCAACTGTTTGATTTCCTGGCAGAGTAAGAAACAAACATCTGTTGCTACATCTAATGCTGAGGCCGAGTACATTGCTGCTGCAAGTTGCACTTCTCAGGTACTCTGGTTTCAGAACCAACTTCTGGATTATGGCATTACAGACACTAAGACTCCATTATTAATGGATAGTGCTTCAGCTCTATGTATTGTCAAAAATCCAGTCCAGCACTCTAGGACCAAACATATAGAGATCAGACATCACTTTATTCGGGATTGTTTTGAAAAAGGTCTGATTGATCCTAAGTTTGTGCCTAGTGCTGATGAGCTTGCAGATATTTTTACTAAGCCTTTGGATAGTTCTACTTTCCAAAACCTTGTGTTAAGGCTTGGTATGCTGCAGCTAGAATAAGTGACAACTACTGATGATTTCAGTAAAAAGTACTGGTGATCATTGGTAACCATGTCACATATAAGTACTGACGAGTTCTTTCCCCTTCAGTAGTTTTATAACTACTGACGGCTAATGCCTCACAAGTACTGAAGTACTTTATCTATTCTAAACTACTGATGTAGTTACAACTACTGAAATCAGTACAACAGATAAGTACTGACGTCCTATGAACACACTGAAAAGCAGATGCAAAGTCTGATGAGTAAGTGTTAAGGACAGTATGAAACAGCTGAAAGGCTATGAATTGATGAAAACTACTGAAGAGAACTTTCTCTGCAGTTGTTTCTACAACTGCTTTTTCATTCTAAACAACTGAAGCAAAACCATGTCTTCAGTAGTTTTATAACTACTGATGACTAACACTAAGTCTTCAGCTGTTTACAACAACTGATGACAAACCACTGTCTTCAGTAGTTCACAACTACTGATGATACACCAAGTCCTCAGTTGTTTCATCCTCTAGTCAAAACCATGGTCTTCAGTAGTTTTCTAACTGCTGATGCCTAAAACCACGACTTCAGCTATTTCAACATCTGAAAGGGTAATACCATGTCAACAGTCGTTTTAAAACTACTGATGACTAACACCAACCCTTCAGTCATTTTCTCACCCCTACCCTATAAATACCTGTCCTATTCTCTAATGTTTCATTAGCGTTATTTTCTGAACTTCACTCTCTCAAACATGGCGACCATGAGTTTGTAACCACGACATAACTGCGTTGCTTACCTTACAAAGTCGGCTTTCTCGAACAAATATGATAATGCCATTGACTTAATGGTGGATTCCCCATATCGCACAGCCTTTCTCTTGAATCCGACCATCTACCCTGAATCCCTCAGTCAATTCTGGTCAAATGCTTTTGTTCATACAGATAAGTCTACCGGCCAGATCTTTGTTCGGTCCCATCTCAACCAGAAACCAGTGGTCGTTACAGCCGACATCATTCGTCAGGCATTACACTTACACGACTCCACCGCTGTGACTGCATACCCAAAGGCACAATAGATATGTCCTTTATCAAATATGGGTATGAAGGTGATCTTCGGGCTACAACCATTCTAAAGAAACATTTCCATGACGCTGAGAGTTATTTTTCACATGGTAAATGTCTGCTTAGCCTCCAAGACATCTTCTTGGGATCAAATGTCATCCCAATGGCAACAGGTATTGTATTCTTTTCTAGAACACCAACCGCTAATTTTTTCTGAAATCGTGTTTCTAGAAATAAAGAACTTGGCTCAGAAACCTGTGGCAACCGATGGTCATTATATCCCAGGTTTCTGATGGCCATTATTTTAGATGAATTAAAATCTGATGGCCTTGTTGGCCTTGGAGTCCCTGCACCAGCTGTTTTGGCTGAGGTATACTCCAGGCACAACTCAGTCCTTACTCTCAAAGAAGCTGCCCGAATGCTAAAGCCCAAGCACAAGGAACCCACAGCTTCCTCCACCAGAACCAAGTCCCCACTAAACCAAAACCAAAAAAACCAAAATAGCTATTCCGGGAGATGAGTCCCCTGAAGATGCTCCTGTACCACCAACGCAGGATATACTTGCTGGCTTAAACCCCCCAGCAGTATCAGAGACTCTACCAGCCACAACCGCTCAGGATTCCTCTCAAAAGGAGCCTGCAGCCACCATAGAAGGGGTACCACACATCTGGGATCTTCCTCACTTGAGGAGATTTCCATTGAAGAGCACCATCCTCCCCAGGTGCACACTGCTTCTACCGCCCCCCAAAGTCCAACCATAATATTGCAAACGTGCTGACTCAGTTGCATGCCTCTCCTCCTCCCCAACAACCACCAACAAAGGGGAGAACCACAAATATTGAGGAAGAGGATCATCATGCTTCTGCCAACCCACAGCACCGGGTTTACAAGTTCTATCTCCTAGTGTGGATAGGGAGATTAGAACATCTAGTGAGGCTGCCACCTCTCTGCATTAGCACATGATCAGAATGAGCTGGTAACATTGCTAAGACCTCACTAGAGGCAACTGCTGAAAGGACATAGTCCTGAGGCTGGAAGTCCCCAGTTCCCAGAAAAAGGGGCACATGCTAAAACTGGTCTACACCCAGTGCATGTACATCCTGCTACAAGCAGGAGGTCAGGTGATTCAGCATCTGCTGATGATGACCTGGGCTTTTTCTATGACGTTCTAGCCCACAACACCATCCTGGAAGCTGAGGTAAGCAGATTACAAGAACTGCTTGCCATGAATTCTCAGGATGTAAGTCCATCTGCCCCCACCACCCACAGATGGCACCTTCATTTGAAGTCCCCCAAACACTTTACCCTCTCACTTCACTGAGCCTCCAGCTTCTGCTTTTGGCACTATCTCTCCGGGACAGAACCCCCCTGAGCAGATGGTTGTTGTATTCCAACAATCCCTACCTCTCATCACTCCCATCATCAATGACATTGTTTATAAAGCCATTGATGAGAGGATCTCCTCAAGTCTACAACCACTCATTGATGATGCTGTGCAAAAGAAACTTTCTGCGATACAACCCCTGCCACCAATGCATCCAAAAGGGGGAGAGTACTGCTGAAAGAAAAGAAAAGAAAAGAAAAAGAACTGAGGATGAGAAGGCACAAGAGAAAACCAGGAGTTGGGAAAAGAAAAGGAACAACTGATCACTTACAAAAGAAAGAAAAGTGCTGGTGATCATCGAATGCTGAAAAAAATCCTTGGAAGAGCTGGTAAAAGATGCAGATGAAACACACAGCCGATCCATGGACAAAATCATTGAGCAACTCTTCAAGCAAGGCTTTGATACAGCCACACTAGACAGTGAGATCAGGAGGTTGGAAGTAGAGGAAATTCAAAACAGATGGGCTGGGTATGATGTGCTGGAGAAAGAGAGATTGGAGATCATGATTCGATTCTTGCCAAATACTTAGGAAGATCACTGATGGAGATTCGTTCATGGACCAGAGACAGCATTCTGGCTATAGCCACCAGAATCTGTTTGTCTGAGCAATTTCATAAGGGGATAATCATTGAAGCACTTGATGAGGCTGGGGCCGGAAAAAGGTTTGAAATGGCAAGACTAACAAAAACCAAACTCACAACCAAAATGCTTGAACAACCTTCCCAATCACCCACTCAAAAACAGCCTACCCCTCAAATCTCCAAACCAATCTCAAAACCCAAATCCAAACATCCTCAACCTTCAAAACCAATTCCTTTTCCACAAAAACCAACCCAACCATCATCCAGTGATGCACCTAGAAGGAGGAGAAGGGTGCTGAGGATAGAAGAAGATGAAGAAGAAGAGGATGAAGATGATAGTCTGCCACTCTCTGCTATTCTAAAGCTACCAGAACCCAGGAGTCAACTCATGATCACACCTGACTCACAAAGGGAAACGGTCAGAGTCAAAATAGAAGATGAAGAACAGCAGAAGTAGCACGATGAGCAACTACTGAAGATGGTTGACAAGGAATTTCCTCAGTCATCATCATCTATACAAGCCATGAAAGGGCATGCTCAGAGGCTGTACACTCTCAGACACACATTTCAGTATCAAAAGGAGAGAGTGAGAGCATGGCCAGACCCCAAGGTGAGTTCTAGAATCCACAAAAGATCCATTCCACATAGATACAATGGCCAGGTTAGAAAAACAATAGACTCTACAATCATGTTGGCCATTGTAGTCTCACCATGGGAAATAATCGATGAATTTAAGAAGGCTCATCAATCAAAAATGACCCCTCAAGCCTTACTGGAAAACAAGATGATCAAAAAGGGGTTATTATATAAGAAGCTTGAAGACATAAGAAGAATGAGCTCCAGTTACTCCTTGAGGGCACTCATCCTGATGAATTTGTCTATAGGGAGGTAACTACTGTGGAGTTGAAGAATGGCAGGACTGTAAAGTACTTATCTGAGTACTATGGTCCAGAGTTCTTCTTTGAAGGAGGAGTAGAAGAACTCTCCAAGGAGGAACAGGTTGTTCTCCTTGAGGCCTATGTTCGAGAGTCGTACAGACTCATAATGGGGAAGTAGATCTCATCAATGGGATAACAATTCTGTGTCCAGTTCCCCAAAACAGAGTTCCCATTCATACCTTACCAAACAGATCTCTGAGATTTCTTCCCAGGCCAGTGCTTATATGGGTCATCTTCTCAACTGATCAAGAAGGAAAAAGACCAACCATTCTGCCAACAATAAGTGGGAAAATAAATCAATTAGAGGTTTTGGTTGCATTGGTTCAGGGGGAGTTTGTTGGACCAAAAGAACCAATGAGCCAAGATCAGAAAACCTCTAAGTCCCACATGATATCACAACAACTGTTGAAGGCTTCATCAGCAGTTCGACAAGTGCTGAAGACTTCAACAGCTGAAGACTAAAGTGCTGAAGCTCAACAGCTGAACAACACAAGTGTTGAAGCTAAACAGCTGAAGAACACAAGTGCTGAGCTGAACAGCTGAAGAACACAAGTGCTGAAGCTGAAGACCAAAGTACTGAAGTACAACAGCTGAAGAGTCTACAAGTGCTGAAGATCAACAACTGGTGTACAAAGTCTGAAGACAAAGACTGAAGACATCAGCTGATGACATCTACTGAAGTCATCAGCTGATGAAACGTCTGAAGTTCAAGTCTGAAGACCAAGTACTGAAGTTTCAGTAGTTTGTCACAACAGCTGAAGAGTACTTCTTCAGTAGTTGTGATATCAGTAGTTTTATGTTTTTACTTTCAGTAGTTTTGTAAAACGACTAAAAGCTTGTTCTTCAGTCGTTGTAGTGTCAGTAGTTTTATGTTTTTCAGTAGTTGTAGTAACTGATAACACTTAGTATTTTTGTAAAAAGATGTCAGCTGTTTTGACATCTTCAGTAGTTGTGTTTCAGTTGGAATAATTCTGTTAGATGTCACTATCAAGTGACATCAGCAGACGTCACATCTCTTATATAAGAGGTGTCGACCTAATTGTAAGTGTGACATTCCGTTACCACGAAAGCGAATATTGAATGAAATATATCTGCAAAATTCTCTCTATCTATAACCATTTCTGTTCTTCATTGAATATCTTTTTGTTCTTGTGAATTGGCTAATTCATTGTTAGAATTCCGCTGCTATACTCTCTAATCAATCAAACGTAGATCACTGATCCTAACACTATGGAACTGCTAAAGCTGTTTGGGATGCTCTCAAAATTATGTGTGAAGGTAGCAATGAAGTTATGAAATTAACAAAGACAAGCTAGTCATGAGTATGAAACCTTCCATCACACCAAAGGAGAGTCCATATCAAAACAACTGCACAGATTTGTACATTTGGTCAATGACTTGGAAATTATGGGTGTTTCATACAACATTAAATAACTCAACAAGAAAATGCTTCACAGTCTGCCTGAAAGCTGGAAGCAAAATGTCACAATGTTGAAAAATACTCTTGATCTTGAGAGCACCACTCTAGACATTATGATAGCCAAGATTGAAGCTCTGGAACTTGATGAATGAAGCAGAAATCTGAGTGGGCCAAGAGTGATTGAAGCCTACTAATTCCTTTCAGAATCCCATTCTGTTGAAAATGCTTTCATCACAGAGGAAGATGACTTCATCTCATCAAGAGATCAAATGAACAATACTGGGTTCATTGCATCACCATCATTCAATCACCATTCAACTTCAGCACAAGCTCCAAAAGTCTCCACTGCACCTACAATCTCTCCAATGCCTTTGTTGCAAGTTTTGAAGCATATCCTGGGGGAAGACTCACTTTTGCACATTTAATACAGGAAGATTTAGAAGAATTAGATCATGATGATGTTGAGGAGATGGATCTACAGCGGCAAATGGAAATGATTGCCATGAGAGCAAAGAAATTCTTCAAAAAAGGAAGAAAATGAGCCTGAATGAGAACACAAAGATTGGATATGACAAATCCAAGCTAAAATGCTTCAACTGTGGAATGACTGGTCATTTCTTAAGAGAGCGCAATGCTCCTAAAAGAACCAACCATTCAAGGAACTCTCCTGGTCAATCATCCTCACAACCCAATTCAAGCTATCACTCAAACAATCATCAATAGTAGTAACATCATTCTCATCATCAAGAAACATACCAAAATCAACCACAGCTGACAAATCAAGCCCATGCAAGTAGTCAGCCTTCTGCCAGTGCCATTGTGATCAAACAAGATGAGATATGTGACTGGAGTGTGTATGCTGAGGAAGTCAAGCCTCATATCCAGAATCATGCTCTCATGGCTCATATCAATGATGGATCATCTGCAATGCCTACTGAGGTAAAAACTAACCTTTGTAGTGAGAAATGCATAAATGAATTACAAGAGTATAGAGAACATAATCATAAACTGGCAGATAAAATTAAAGAAGAAAAGGTGAAGTCAGAAATGATGAATAGAGAACTAAAAAGTTTTGAAATCAAAATCAAATCTCTCATTTCTGACATAGAAAAATTGCATGGTGAGAAATACAATCTTGCAGCTGAAAATGAGCTACTTACTGAAACGTTAGCTCAAGCTAAAGCTCAACAATCTATGACTGAAGTGAAACTTGAAAAGTCTCAAATGTCTTCAGTCAAGCTGGAAGAAATGCTGGATTCACAAAAGGATCAATAGGACATGTCAGGGATTGGGTACAATTCATGTCCTTCACCATACAATGACAATTACACTGTCATTCCTGACTCTGTATCACTCTCTGAATCAATTGAACCTAAAATTATGGAACCTAAATCAGAAGTGAAACAAGTGACAAATCCTCAAAACAAACGTGATGTTTATTTTGAAACCAATGAGGACAAAATCAAGTTAGGAAACCCAATCAAAATCAAAGAGTGTTCTAACAAGACAGTGATTGTCAAAAAACCATCAAGCCCTGTAAAAGCAGTTGTACCTTTTATAAAATTCATACCATCTGTTTTACAAGGGAAAAAGAAATATGTCAAAACAGTTAAACCCACTACTGAGAGTAGTTCTGATACTGAGATTGTATCTCCACAAAATTCAAGCAAATCAGAAAAGGTTTCACTGAAAAAGAAACCAACTGTAAAACTGAGTTCACACACAAAACTTCATCAGACCCACAATCATCCAAATTAAGGCAGGGAGTTGGGTTTGATATCTATAATAAAGAACATGTTGACCAGTTTGAGAAAGAGGTGAGAAGTAGGTTGAAGAAACAGAAACAGCCCAGACAACTGAACAAGAGTAGTATTGTGAAACAATATACAAAAAGGGCTTAAAATCAAAAGAGCAAAAGGCAACCTACAATGCCTTTGTTGCAAGTTTTGAAGCATATCCTGGGGAAAGCTTGCTTTTGCACATTTAATACAGGAAGATTTAGAAGAATTAGATCATGATGATGTTGAGGAGATGGATCTACAGTGGCAAATGGCAATGATTGCCATGAGAGCAAAGAAATTCTTCAAAAAAGAAAGAAAATTGAGCCTGAATGAGAACACGAAGATTGGATATGACAATTCCAGGTAAAATGCTTCAACTGTGGAATGACTGGTCATTTCTCAAGAGAGTGCAATGCTCCTAAAAGAACCAACCATTCAAGGAACTCTCCTGGTCAATCATCCTCACAACCCAATTCAAGCTATCACTCAAACAATCATCAATAGCAGTACCATCATTCTCATCATCAACAAACATACCAAAATCAACCACAGCTGACAAATCAAGCCCATGCAAGCAGTCAGCCTTTTGCTAGTGCCCTTGTGATAAAACAAGATGAGATATGTGACTGGAGTGTGTATGCTGAGGAAGTCAAGCCTCAATTCTAGAATCATGCTCTCAAGGCTCATATCAATGATGGATCATCTGCAATGCCTACTGAGGTAAAAACTAACCTTTGTAGTGAGAAATGCATAAATTAATTACAAGTGTATAGAGAACATAATCATAAACTGGCAGATAAAATTAAAGAAGAAGGGTGAAGTCAGAAATGATGATAGAGAACTAAAAAGTTTTGAAATCAAAATCAAATCTCTCATTCTGACATAGAAAAATTGCATGGTGAGAAATACAATCTTGCAGCTCAAAATGAGCTACTTACTGAAACGTTAGCTCAAGCTAAAGCTCAACAATCTATGACTGAAGTGAAACTTGAAAAGTTTCAAATGTCTTTAGTCAAGCTACAAGAAATGCTGGATTCACAAAAGGATCCACAGGACATGTCAGGGATTGCGTACAATTCATGTCCTTCACCGTACAATGACAATTACACTGTCATGCCTGACTCTGTATCACTCTCTAAATCATTGAACCTAAAATTGTGGAACCTAAGTCAGAAGTGAAACAAGTGACAAATCCTCAAAACAAACGTGATGTTATTTTGAAACTAATGAGGACAAAATCAAGTAAGGACACCCAATTAAAATCAAAGAGTGTTCTAACAAGACAGTGATTGTCAAAAAAACATCAAGCCCTGTAAAAGCAGTTGTACCTTTTACAAAATTCATACCATCTGTTTTACAAGGGAAAAAGAAATATGTCAAAACAGTTAAACCCACTACTAAGAGTAGTTCTGATACTGAGATTGTATCTCCACAAAATTCAAGCAAATCAGAAAAGGTTTCACTGAAAAAGAAACCAACTGTAAAACTGAGTTCAACACACAAAACTTCATCAGACCCACAGTCATCCAAATTAAGGCAGGGAGTTGGGTTTGATATCTATAATAAAGAACATGTTGACCAGTTTGAGAAAGAGGTGAGAAGTAGGTTGAAGAAACAGAAACAACCCAGACAACTGAACAAGAGTAGTATTGTAAAACAATATACAAAAAGGGCCTAAAATCAGAAGAGCAAAAGGCAACCTACAATCCCTTTGTTGCAAGTTTTGAAGCATATCCTGGGGGAAGACTCGCTTTTGCACATTTAATACTGGAAGATTTAGAAGAATTAGATCATGATGATGTTGAGGAGATGGATCTACAGTGGCAAATGGCAATGATTGCCATGAGAGCAAAGAATTCTTCAAAAAAGGAAGAAAATTGAGCCTGAATGAGAACACAAAGATTGGATATGACAATTCCAAGGTAAAATGCTTCAACTGTGGAATGACTGGTCATTTTTCAAGAGAGTGCAATGCTCCTAAAAGAACCAACCATTCAAGGAACTCTCCTGGTCAATCATCCTCACAACCCAATTCAAGCTATCACTCAAACAATCATCAATAGCAGTACCATCATTCTCATCATCAACAAACATACCAAAATCAACCACAGCTGACAAATAAAGCCCATGCAAGCAGTCAGCCTTCTGCCAGTGCCCTTGTGATCAAACAAGATGAGATATGTGACTGGAGTGTGTATGCTGAGGAAGTCAAGCCTCAATTCCAGAATCATGCTCTCATTGCTCATATCAATGATGGATCATCTGCAATGCCTACTGAGATAAAAACTAACCTTTGTAGTGAGAAATGCATAAACGAATTACAAAAGTATAGAGAACATAATCATAAACTGGCAGATAAAATTAAAGAAGAAAAGGTGAAGTCAGAAATGATGAATAGAGAACTAAAAAGTTTTGAAATCAAAATCAAATCTCTCATTTCTGACATAGAAAAATTGCATGGTGAGAAATACAATCTTGCAGCTGAAAATGAGCTACTTACTGAAACGTTAGCTCAAGCTAAAGCTCAACAATCTATGACTGAAGTGAAACTTGAAAAGTTTCAAATGTCTTCAGTCAAGCTGCAAGAAATGCTGGATTCACAAAAGGGACCATAGGACATGTCAGGGATTGGGTACAATTCATGTCCTTCACCGTACAATGACAATTACACTGTCATGCCTGACTCTGTATCACTCTCTGAATCAATTGAACCTAAAATTGTGGAACCTAAGTCAGAAGTGAAACAAGTGACAAATCCTCAAAACAAACGTGATGTTTATTTTGAAACCAATGAGGACAAAATCAAGTAAGGACACCCAATCAAAATCAAAGAGTGTTCTAACAAGACAGTGATTGTCAAAAAACCATCAAGCCCTGTAAAAGCAGTTGTACATTTTACAAAATTCATACCATCTGTTTTACAAGGGAAAAAGACATATGTCAAAACAGTTAAACCCACTACTGAGAGTAGTTCTGATACTGAGATTGTATCTCCACAAAATTCAAGCAAATCAGAAAAGGTTTCACTGAAAAAGAAACCAACTGTAAAACTAAGTTCAACACACAAAACTTCATCAGACCCACAGTCATCCAAATTAAGGCAGGAGTTGGGTTTGATATCTATAATAAAGAACATGTTGACCAGTTTGAGAAAGAGGTGAGAAGTAGGTTGAAGAAACAGAAACAGCCCAGACAACTGAACAAGAGTAGTATTGTGAAACAATATACAAAAAGGGCTTAAAATCAGAAGAGCAAAAGGCAACCTACAATGCCTTTGTTGCAAGTTTAGAAGCATATCCTGGGGGAAGACTCGCTTTTGCACATTTAATACAAGAAGATTTAGAAGAATTAGATCATGATGATGTTGAGGAGATGGATCTACAGTGGCAAATGGCAATGATTGCCATGAGAGCAAAGAAATTCTTCAAAAAAGGAAGAAAATTGAGCCTGAATGAGAACACAAAGATTGGATATGACAATTCCGAGGTAAAATGCTTCAACTATGGAATGACTGGTCATTTCTCAAGAGAGTGCAATGCTCCTAAAAGAACCAACCATTCAAGGAACTCTCCTGGTCAATCATCCTCACAACCCAATTCAAGCTATCACTCAAACCATCATCAATAGCAGTACCATCATTCTCATCATCAACAAACATACCAAAATCAACCACATCTGACAAATCAAGCCCATGCAAGCACTCAGCCTTCTGCCAGTGCCCTTGTGATCAAACAAGATGAGATATGTGACTGGAGTGTGTTTGCTGAGGAAGTCAAGCCTCAATTCCAGAATCATGCTCTTATGGCTCATATCAATGATGGATCATCTGCAATGCCTACTGAGGTAAAAACTAACCTTTGTAGTGAGAAATGCATAAATGAATTACAAGAGTATAAAGAACATAATCGTAAACTGGCAGATAAAATTAAAGAAGAAAAGGTGAAGTCAGAAATGATGAATAGAGAACTAAAAAGTTTTGAAATCAAAATCAAATCTCTCATTTCTGACATAGAAAAATTGCATGGTGAGAAATACAATCTTGCAGCTGAAAATGAGCTACTTACTGAAACGTTAGCTCAAGCTAAAACTCAACAATCTATGACTGAAGTGAAACTTGAAAAGTTTCAAATGTCTTCAGTCAAGCTGCAAGAAATGCTGGATTCACAAAAGGGTCCATAGGACATGTCAGGGATTGGGTACAATTCATGTCCTTCACCGTACAATGACAATTACACTGTCATGCCTGACTCTGTATCACTCTCTGAATCAATTGAACCTAAAATTGTGGAACCTAAGTCAGAAGTGAAACAAGTGACAAATCCTCAAAACAAACGTGATGTTTATTTTGAAACCAATGAGGACAAAATCAAGTAAGGACACCCAATCAAAATCAAAGAGTGTTCTAAGAAGACAGTGATTGTCAAAAAACCATCAAGCCCTGTAAAAGCAGTTGTACCTTTTACAAAATTCATACTATCTATTTTACAAGGGAAAAAGAAATATGTCAAAACAGTTAAACCCACTACTGAGAGTAGTTCTGATACTGAGATTGTATCTCCACAAAATTCAAGCAAATCAGAAAAGGTTTCACTGAAAAAGAAACCAACTGTATAACTGAGTTCAACACACAAAACTTCATCAGACCCACAGTCATCCAAATTAAGGCAGGGAGTTGGGTTTGATATCTATAATAAAGAACATGTTGACCAGTTTGAGAAAGAGGTGAGAAGTAGGTTGAAGAAACAGAAACAGCCCAGACAACTGAACAAGAGTAGCATTGTGAAACAATATACAAAAAGGGCTTAAAATCAGAAGAGCAAAAGGCAACCTACAATGCCTTTGTTGCAAGTTTTGAAGCATATCCTGGGGGAAGACTCGCTTTTTCACATTTAATACAGGAAGATTTAGAAGAATTAGATCATGATGATGTTGAGGAGATGGATCTACAGTGGCAAATGGCAATGATTGCCATGAGAGCAAAGAAATTCTTCAAAAAAGGAAGAAAATTGAGCCTGAATGAGAACACAAAGATTGGATATGACAATTCCAAGGTAAAATGCTTCAACTGCGGAATGACTGGTCCTTTCTCAAGAGAGTGCAATGCTCCTAAAAGAACCAACCATTCAAGGAACTCTCCTGGTCAATCATCCTCACAACCCAATTCAAGCTATCACTCAAACCATCATCAATAGCAGTACCATCATTCTCATCATCAACAAACATACCAAAATCAACCACATCTGACAAATCAAGCCCATGCAAGCAGTCAGCCTTCTGCCAGTGCCCTTGTGATCAAACAAGATGAGATATGTGACTGGAGTGTGTTTGCTGAGGAAGTCAAGCCTCAATTCTAGAATCATGCTCTCATGGCTCATATCAATGATGGATCATCTGCAATGCCTACTGAGGTAAAAACTAACCTTTGTAGTGAGAAATGCATAAATGAATTACAAGAGTATAAAGAACATAATCGTAAACTGGCAGATAAAATTAAAGAAGAAAAGGTGAAGTCAGAAATGATGAATAGAGAACTAAAAAAGTTTTGAAATCAAAATCAAATCTCTCATTTCTGACATAGAAAAATTGCATGGTGAGAAATACAATCTTGCAGCTGAAAATGAGCTACTTACTGAAACGTTAGCTCAAGCTAAAGCTCAACAATCTATGACTGAAGTGAAACTTGAAAAGTTTCAAATGTCATCAGTCAAGCTGCAAGAAATGCTGGATTCACAAAAGGGTCCATAGGACATGTCAGGGATTGGGTACAATTCATGTCCTTCACCGTACAATGACAATTACACTGTCATGCCTGACTCTGTATCACTCTCTGAATCAATTGAACCTAAAATTGTGGAACCTAAGTCAGAAGTGAAACAAGTGACAATCCTCAAAACAAACGTGATGTTTATTTTGAAACCAATGAGGACAAAATCAAGTAAGGACACCCAATCAAAATCAAATAGTGTTCTAAGAAGACAGTGATTGTCAAAAAACCATCAAGCCCTGTAAAAGCAGTTGTACCTTTTACAAAATTCATACCATCTGTTTTACAAGGGAAAAAGAAATATGTCAAAACAGTTAAACCCGCTACTGAGAGTAGTTCTGATACTGAGATTGTATCTCCACAAAATTCAAGCAAATCAGAAAAGGTTTCACTGAAAAAGAAACCAACTGTAAAACTGAGTTCAACACACAAAACTTCATCAGACCCACAGTCATCCAAATTAAGGCAGGGAGTTGGGTTTGATATCTATAATAAAGAACATGTTGACCAGTTTGAGAAAGAGGTGAGAAGTAGGTTGAAGAAACAGAAACAGCTCAGACAACTGAACAAGAGTAGTATTGTGAAACAATATACAAAAAGGGCTTAAAATCAGAAGAGCAAAAGGCAACCTACAATGCCTTTATTGCATGTTTTGAAGCATATCCTGGGGGAAGACTCGCTTTTGCACATTTAATACAGGAAGATTTAGAAGTATTAGATCATGATGATGTTGAGGAGATGGATCTACAGTGGCAAATGGCAATGATTGCCATGAGAGCAAGAAATTCTTCAAAAAAGGAAGAAAATTGAGCCTGAATGAGAACACAAAGATTGGATATGACCATTCCAAGGTAAAATGCTTCAACTGTGGAATGACTGGTCATTTCTCAACAGAGTGCATTGCTCCTAAAAGAACCAACCATTCAAGGAACTCTCCTGGTCAATCATCCTCACAACCCAATTCAAGCTATCACTCAAACAATCATCAATAGCAGTACCATCATTCTCTTCATCAACAAACATACCAAAATCAACCACAGCTGACAAATCAAGCCCATGCAAGCAGTCAGGCTTCTGCCAGTGCCCTTGTGATCAAACAAGATGAGATATGTGACTGGAGTGTGTATGCTGAGGAAGTGAAGCCTCAATTCCAGAATCATGCTCTCATGGCTCATATCAATGATGGATCATCTGCAATGCCTACTGAGGTAAAAACTAACCTTTGTAGTGAGAAATGCATAAATGAATTACAAGAGTATAGAGAACATAATCATAAACTGGCAGATAAAATTAAAGAAGAAAAGGTGAAGTCAGAAATGATGAATAGAGAAAAAAATCAAATCTCTCATTTCTGACATAGAAAAATTGCATGGTGAGAAATACAATCTTGCAGCTGAAAATGAGCTACTTACTGAAACGTTAGCTCAAGCTAAAGCTCAACAATCTATGACTGAAGTGAAACTTGAAAAGTTTCAAATGTCTTCAGTCAAGCTGCAAGAAATGCTGGATTCACAAAAGGATCCATAGGACATGTCAGGGATTGGGTACAATTCATGTCCTTCACCATACAATGACAATTACACTGTCATGCCGGACTCTATATCAATATCTGAATCAATTGAACCTAAAATTGTGGAACCTAATCAGAAGTGAAACAAGTGACAAATCCTCAAAACAAACGTGATGTTTATTTTGAAACCAATGAGGACAAAATCAAGTAAGGACACCCAATCAAAATCAAATAGTGTTCTAAGAAGACAGTGATTGTCAAAAAACCATCAAGCCCTGTAAAAGCAGTTGTACCTTTTACAAAATTCATACTATCTATTTTACAAGGGAAAAAGAATATGTCAAAACAGTTAAACCCACTACTGAGAGTAGTTCTGATACTGAGATTGTATCTCCACAAAATTCAAGCAAATCAGAAAAGGTTTCACTGAAAAAGAAACCAACTGTATAACTGAGTTCAACACACAAAACTTCATCAGACCCACAGTCATCCAAATTAAGGCAGGGAGTTGGGTTTGATATCTATAATAAAGAACATGTTGACCAGTTTGAGAAGAGGTGAGAAGTAGGTTGAAGAAACAGAAACAGCCCAGACAACTGAACAAGAGTAGCATTGTGAAACAATATACAAAAAGGGCTTAAAATCAGAAGAGCAAAAGGCAACCTACAATCCCTTTGTTGCAAGTTTTGAAGCATATCCTGGGGGAAGACTCGCTTTTGCACATTTAATACTGGAAGATTTAGAAGAATTAGAACATGATGATGTTGAGGAGATGGATCTACAGTGGCAAATGGCAATGATTGCCATGAGAGCAAAGAAATTCTTCAAAAAAGGAAGAAAATTGAGCCTGAATGAGAACACAAAGATTGGATATGACAATTCCAAGGTAAAATGCTTCAACTGTGGAATGACTGGTCCTTTCTCAAGAGAGTGCAATGCTCCTAAAAGAACCAACCATTCAAGGAACTCTCCAGTCAATCATCCTCACAACCCAATTCAAGCTATCACTCAACCATCATCAATAGCAGTACCATCATTCTCATCATCAACAAACATACCAAAATCAACCACATCTGACAAATCAAGCCCATGCAAGCAGTCAGCCTTCTGCCAGTGCCCTTGTGATCAACCAAGATGAGATATGTGACTGGAGTGTGTTTGCTGAGGAAGTCAAGCCTCAATTCCAGAATCATGCTCTCATGGCTCATATCAATGATGGATCATCTGCAATGCCTACTGAGGTAAAAACTAACCTTTGTAGTGAGAAATGCATAAATGAATTACAAGAGTATAAAGAACATAATCATAAACTGGCAGATAAAATAAAGAAGAAAAGGTGAAGTCAGAAATGATGAATAGAGAACTAAAAAGTTTTGAAATCAAAATCAAATCTCTCATTTCTGACATAGAAAAATTGCATGGTGAGAAATACAATCTTGCAGCTGAAAATGAGCTACTTACTGAAACGTTAGCTCAAGCTAAAGCTCAACAATCTACGACTGAAGTGAAACTTGAAAAGTTTCAAATGTCTTCAGTCAAGCTGCAAGAAATGCTGGATTCACAAAAGGATCCATAGGACATGTCAGGGATTGGGTAGAATTCATGTCCTTCACCATACAATGACAATTACACTGTCATGCCTGACTCTGTATCACTCTCTGAATCAATTGAACCTAAAATTGTGGAACCTAAATCAGAAGTGAAACAAGTGACAAATCCTCAAAACAAACGTGATGTTTATTTTGAAACCAATGAGGACAAAATCAAGTTAGGACACCCAATCAAATCAAAAAGTGTTCTAACAAGACAGTGATTGTCAAAAAACCATCAAGCCCTGTAAAAGCAGTTGTACCTTTTACAAAATCATACCATCTGTTTTACAAGGGAAAAAGAAATATGTCAAAACAGTTAAACCCACTACTGAGAGTAGTTCTGATATTGAGATTGTTTCTCCATAAAATTCAAGCAAATTAGAAAAGGTTTCACTGAAAAAGAAACCTACTGTAAAACTGAGTTCAACACACAAAACTTCATCAGACCCACAGTCATCCAAATTAAGGCAGGGAGTTGGGTTTGATATCTATAATAAAGAACATGTTGACCAGTTTGAGAAAGAGGTGAGAAGTAGGTTGAAAAACAGAAACAGCCTAGACAACTGAACAAGAGTAGTATTGTGAAACAATATACAAAAAGGGCTTAAAATCAGAAGAGAAAAAGGCAACCTACAATGCCTTTGTTGCAAGTTTTGAAGGATATCCTGGGGGAAGACTCGCTTTTGCACATTTAATACAGGAAGATTTAGAAGTATTAGATCATGATGATGTTGAGGAGATGGATCTATAGTGGCAAATGGCAATGATTGCCATGAGAGCAAAGAAATTCTTCAAAAAAGGAAGAAAATTGAGCCTGAATGAGAACACAAAGATTGGATATGACCATTCCAAGGTAAAATGCTTCAACTGTGGAATGACTAGTCTTTTCTCAAGAGAGTGCAATGCTCCTAAAAGAACCAACCATTCAAGGAACTCTCCTGGTCAATCATCCTCACAACCCAATTCAAGCTATCACTCAAACAATCATCAATAGCAGTACCATCATTCTCATCATCAACAAACATACCAAAATCACCACAGCTGACAAATCAAGCCCATGCAAGCAGTCAGCCTTCTGCCAGTGCCCTTGTGATCAAACAAGATGAGATATGTGACTGGAGTGTGTATGCTGAGGAAGTCAATCCTCAATTCCAGAATCATGCTCTCATGGCTCATATCAATGATGGATCATCTGCAATGCCTATTGAGGTAAAAACTAACCTTTGTAGTGAGAAATGCATAAATGAATTACAAGAGTATAGAGAACATAATCATAAACTGGCAGATAAAATTAAAGAAGAAAAGGTGAAGTCAGAAATGATGAATAGAGAACTAAAAAGTTCTGAAATCAAAATCAAATCTCTCATTTCTGACATAGAAAAATTGCATGGTGAGAAATACAATCTTGCAGCTGAAATTGAGCTACTTACTGAAACGTTAGCTCAAGCTAAAGCTTAACAATCTATGACTGAAGTGAAACTTGAAAAGTTTCAAATGTCTTCAGTCAAGCTGCAAGAAATGCTGGATTCACAAAAGGATCCATAGGACATGTCAGGGATTGGGTACAATTCATGTCCTTCACCATACAATGACAATTACACTGTCATGCCGGACTCTATATCAATCTATGAATCAATTGAACCTAAAATTGTGGAACCTAAATCAGAAGTGAAACAAGTGACAAATCCTCAAAACAAACGTGATGTTTATTTTGAAACCAATGAGGACAAAATCAAGTTAGGACACCCAATCAAAATCAAGAGTGTTCTAACAGACAGTGATTGTCAAAAAACCATCAAGCCCTGTAAAAGCAGTTGTACCTTTTATAAAATTCATACCATCTGTTTTACAAGGGAAAAAGAAATATGTCAAAACAGTGAAACCCACTACTGAGAGTAGTTCTGATAATGAGATTGTATCTCCACAAAATTCAAGCAAATCAGAAAAGGTTTCACTGAAAAAGAAACCAACTGTAAAACTGAGTTCAACACACAAAACTTCATCAGACCCACAGTCATCCAAATTAAGGCAGGGAGTTGGTTTGATATCTATAATAAGAACATGTTGACCAGTTTGAGAAAGAGGTGAGAAGTAGGTTAAAGAAACAGAAACAGCCTAGACAACTGAACAAGAGTAGTATTGTGAAACAATATACAAAAGGGTTGATTCTAATTCATCAGCTAAAGAAAAGAAAGTGAATCAAACGAAAGTATCAGTTGAGTCACTCAAAGAAAAATCTGATTCAAGAAACAAACAAATGTATTGTGATATTTGTGACATGTTCAATCACAAGACAGATAAATGCTTCTTCAACCATATTGTTCTATCTATGATATGAACAATCACTCCACCAAAAATTGCTATTTCAACAAGTATTGTTCAATCTACGACATGAACAATCACAATACATCTGATTGTTACTTCAATCAGAAGGGGTTGAGAATTCCACCATCTAAAAAACATCCAATATGATGCATTCTGTCAAACATCATCTTCATAACAATCAATCTAGGACTTCTAGGTCAACAAATGACAGAAATAACTCAAAGGATTTAAGGAAGGGTCAAAGAAATCATCTCATAATGAAACACAAACTTCACCTTCCGAAGCAAAAACCAACTTTTAATAATGAAAATCGGGCTAAATTTTTACAAAGAAATAGAAACCAACGATTTCATTATTCATCTGAATCCTCAGTAGATGTAGATGAGATGACTCAACCAATTCATTACTAAAAATCTCCCAAATCACCTTCATCTAAATCACCATTCAGAGGAAAATACCACGAGGTGACTATCATGAATAGGAACGGGAAACCCAAGACCATCATGGCTTGGGTTCCTTATTCTAATTAGTTCTTTCTGTTTGTAGGCTCATCCACACAGGTCTAATAGCCTATGGCATGTAGATAGTGGATGCTCCCGACACATGACTGGAGATCGTTCCCTCCTTCATGATTTCAAGTACATACAAGGGACTACTGTGGCATTCGGTGGAGATTCAGAAGGTGGCAAGATTACAAGAGAAGGATCTGTGACAAATGGGATGCTGAGCTTTAACAGAGTGAATTACTATGAACAACTGAATTTCAATCTGCTAAGCGTGTCTCAGATCTACGACAAAAAATATTCCACTCACTTTACAGACACTCACTGCTATATACTAAAACCTGGTTTTCAGATTCCTGAAGAATGGCTTTTCTTAAAGACTCCGAGGAAGAATAATACATATGTCTTAAACCTATGTTCTGCGTCACCTAAGGAAGAAACATATCTCTTGTCTAAAGCATCATTTGATGAGTCACAGCTTTGGCATAGACGTTTGGGGCACACTAACTTTAAAAATATGAACAAGTTAGTCAAGGGAAACCATGTAATTGGTCTTCCTAAAAAAGAATTCAATTTTATTGATCAATGCTCAGCGTGCCTCAAAGGAAAAAAACACAAATCGTATCACAAAACCAAGCTGGTGAACACTAACAATACTCCATTGAAGTTACTTCACATTGATCTTTTTGGACCAACTCATGTAATGAGTATGGGAAAGAAACAATATTGTTTAGTGATCATTGATGACTTTTCTCGATTCACATGGGTGTTCTTCCTACTTCAGAAAAATGAAGCATCCCAAATCATTCAAGAATTTATTACTAAAGTTGAAAATCAACTTGATCTCAAAGTCAAAATAATAAGAAGTGATAATGGTACAGAGTTCAAAAATGAAAATATGAGTTCCTTTTGTGCAACCAAAGGCATTGCTCATCAATTCAGTGCAGCTAGAACTCCTCAACAAAATGGGGTAGCTGAAAGGCGAAATAGAACACTATTGAAGTAGCAAGAACCATGCTAGCTGATGCTAAACTACCAATCACCTTCTGGGCAGAAGCAGTTAACACATGGTGCTTTGTGCAAAATCGAACTATGATTGTTAAAGAAAGTAACATGACACCTTATGAACTGATATTTCAAAGGAAACCATTCATTGGATTCTTCAAATCATTTGGTTGTCTAGTCTCAATATTAAACACCCGTGATCATTTGAGAAAATTTTCATCTAAGTCTGATGAAGGATTTTTTAGAGGTTATTCTTCCGTCTCAAAGGCTTATAGAGTGTTCAATCCTAGACTGAACATTATTGATGAATCCACAAATGTTCAATTCAAGGAACATTCGTTTCCTAAATCTACAAATGGTCCTGATTGGTTGTTTGATATTGACACTATTACTAAATCATTTGACCAATTTCACTTGTCTGATGCAGGAAACATACATTCAGGTGATACTTCATCAACTGTAGAAAGAAGAGAAAATTATCCATTGATCCCACCTACATCTGATGAACATATGAATGAAGATGTTCCTCTTCAAGCTGATCCCATCAGACACTTGTCACAAAATCTGAGTGTTTCCTCTGAAGAAGGTCCTAGCCTGGTACCATCTCAGTTAGATGACTTGTCACATGAGATCAGAAATCAAAAACGGGCGCCTCATCCAGAAGAAACTCAAGGTACTTCAAATGATGCAAGCAACCTCAGTGCTGCTGAAGATGGAGCAACTACTGAAACAGAAATTGACAATTTTCATAATTCAACAACAATACAAGATGATTGTGCCTCTGACCATAATGAACTAAATGTCTCCAATCTTGATGTAACTATTGTGGGTGACATCATTTCCACCTCAAGAATACATAAAAATCATCCGGTTGAAACCATTATTGGTGATCTTAATGAGAGGGTGACAAGAAGCAACTCAAGTATTGCAAACATCTGTTTGTTCTCATGCTTTCTATGTCAAACAGTACCCAAAAACATCAAAGAGGCGCTTCAAGACAATAGTTGGATTGAAGCAATGCAGGAAGAATTGCTCCAATTCAAGAAACAAGAAGTATGGCAGCTGGTAGATCTTCCCAAAGGACAATACCCTATCGGTACCAGATGGCTGTACACGAACAAGACTGATAATAGAGGGATAGTCATCAGAAATAAAGCAAGACTAGTGGCACAGGGATACACTTAGGAAGAAGGAACTGACTACGACGAGGTGTTTGCTCCTATTGCCAGACTAGAAGCAATCAGAATCATTCTCGCATATTCTGCATCCATGAAATTTACTGTTTATCAAATGGATATAAGTGTGCCTTCTTGTATGGAAAGATTGCTGAAAAAGTCTATGTAAGTCAACCACCTGGCTTTGAAGATCCAGATTTCCCTCACAGAGTTTACACGCTCGACAAAGCTCTGTATGGTCTTCATCAAGCTCTAAGAAAGTGGTATGAGACTCTATCATCCTTTCTTCTTGAACATGGGTATGAAAGAGGAAAGATTGATTAGACTCTCTTTAGAAGAATAACAGGAAAACACATGCTGTTAGTCCAGATCTATGTGGATGACATTATATTTGGCTCGACAAACAAACAACTCTACAAAGAATTTGAAGATCATATGCATTCAAAGTTTCAAATGAGTGCTATGGGGGAACTCACATTCTTTCTGGAAGTGCAAGTCCAACAAACAGCAGATGGAATCTTCATCAATCAATCAAAATATGTAGAAACCATGCTGAAGAAATTTCACTTTGCTAATTGTCAGTCTATCAAAACTCCTGTAGATACTAAAGTGAAGATTGGACATGACCCTGAAGGCAAATCAGTGGATCAAACTCACTATCAATCAATGATAGGTTCACTTATGTATCTAACAGCTAGTAGGCCTGACATTATGTTTGGTGTTTTTGTGTGTGCTAGATATCAAGCTGATCCAAAAGAATCACATGTGAATGCAGTCAAGAGGATATTTAGATATCTGAAGGGCAAACCAACTCTCAGATTATGGTATCCAAAAGAAGGAGAATTTAATCACTATGCATACACAAACAGTGATTATGGAGGATGCAACTTCAACAGAAAATCCACTTCTGGCGGTTGTCAATTTCTTGGTCCCAGACTAGTTCTTGGCAATGCAAGAAGCATACAAATGTGTCTGTGTCCACAGCCAAAGCTGATTATATTCCTGCTTCAGCATGTTGCTCTCAAGTTCTCTGGATTCAAAACCAGATGCTTGACTATGGTTTTAACTTCTTGCATACACCAATTTCTATTGACAACACAGCTGTTGTCTTTATAACTAATAATCCAGTTCATCACTCAAAAACAAAACATATTGAAATTAGATATCATTTTTTGAGAGACTATGCTGATAAGGGTTTAATCAAATTGATTCAAGTAGCAATAAAAAATCAATTATTGATTTGTTTACCAAGGCATTTGAACCTAGCAGGTTCGAATTTCTAGTTCAGTCAATTAGCATGATTAACCTTGTGTAAAACTTTGAAAAACATCAAAAAAATAAAAAATAAAAATATTTTAAAACATCAGAAAAACCACAAAAAGAAATCAAGTCATATGAAGAAAAGAATCATGGGAAATGATATAATTACAGTCACTATATCATTCACTGTGCTTAATTTCAAAATGTAAAAGACTGAATGACTTACCAGATATGTTGGTAGGTTCAACTTGGAAGAAAAGATACATGCATTGATGAATTAAAGACGTTTTCAATTGTGAAACACTCATCACAAACTACAGGTATGTATTGGCTTATCTGAATGCATGTGTGTGTAGTAACCTAAACACACCAGGTAATGATACTTTATGAATCTCTTTCACCACATCATGTTTCATCTTTCTTTTGCTGAGCAAAGACCTGATGAAACTTGCACATAGTGCAGATGTCATGATCCAAAAGATTCCCATTGTGGAACACATCCAAAATTGGATGGATCAACAAAATAATACATTCCAAGTGAATGACAAAAGGAATCCTATCATGGATCACCTTCCAAAGTGAAGTGAAAAGAATCCCAATGTGGATCAACATGAAAAAGGATCAAATTAAAAGAATCCTAATGAGGATCAGTGAATATGAGATTTCATGACTTAAATAACTTGGTAAGAAAAGTTGTGACAAAGTTCTACCATGCATGTATAAGGAGGGTTGATCATTCCATGCTTATGTGTGTGAGGTACACATTGAATAATAAATCAACCAAAACATGATAAAAGTCATTTGCATCAAAATATCAACCAGGTATGAACTTAAGAGGACAAACATACCTTCAATCTTCAAGTCCATAATCATGTCTATTTAATTATAAAGGATGCACATGTGTAATGTAAGATTGATATGATCCCAACAAAGAGATTTTTCTCTTCATTATTAATATTAATCAAAATAATATTCAAAACTTTTAAATCTTTAAAGTTTCTCTACAAATGTGGACATAAACTTCAGGGGGAGTAATTTAAAATTTTTGTTTGTTAACTCAATTTTGAAAAACAAAACAAAAGAAATTTTAGTTGGTGTTGTTGCAATAAGTCATACCATTATATCTCAGCCTATGAAGATTCTTAGAAGCATGATAAGCCCAAGATCTGTCAAAATTAGGAAACTTGTATTAGTTGTAACATACAAGTCAATCCAAGCAAAATTGACAACTCCAACAACCAACATCATAAGAAAAATCAATCAAGGAAACCTCTTCATAAGATGAATAATCAGTTCAATCACATTAACTTTTGATTAAGTTCAAAAGATAATGCAGGTAAGTGCATTAGTTAATGCGGGTGAAGGTAACCCATGCATATAACTAAGCGGGTAACAATAATTTTTGAAGTGCAACTAATGCGGACAATGATTTTACTCTACCGCATTAGTGTGAAGTAAATGTGAAGTTTGCTCTACCGCATTTACTACAATACAAATGCGGACAGCCAAAAAGTCAAGTTTAACTTCCGGATTAGCAACAGTCAAACAAATGTGGAAAGTCAAAATGTCATGTTTAACTTCCGCATTTGAAACAGTACACAAATGCGGACAGCCAAAATGTCAAGTTTAACTTCTGCATTTGAAACAGTACACAAATGCGGACAGCCAAAATTTCAAGTTTAAACTTCAGCATTTACTGCAGTACACAAATGCGGATTGAATAAAACTTTTAAGAATCAAAACTTCCACATTAGTAACAGTAGAGTAATGCGGACAGTCACTCAAAAAATTAAGCGTTCCGCATTAGCTACAACCACAAATGCGGATGACCAAAAGTATTCAAATGCGGACTGTCAATGTCAAAAGTTCGTCTTCCGCATATGCTACAGTTAACAAATGCGGATCACCAAAATCAAACAAATTAACCTTCAGCATTTGCTACAATGTTGACTGTATCTGCTTGTAAACTTGTAAAAATATTTCAAATTGTATTATTTGACTATTTAAAGGAATTTGAACAAGTCATTTAATACTTTTCAACTTTGAGAGAACTTATAGTGAGATGAGCGTAAAACTACAGTACACCACCATCATTCATCATCATCATCACAAACATTCAAAGATTTTGTTGTGTTTCATCTTTTAACATTCTTGTCATCGATTCAGAACAGCAGTCGTTTTGAAGATAAGGTATAACTTCAACAGATTTTGAAACCAAAACCTAAGTCTCGAACAGTTACCCTAAATCGAACGATGAACCAAGAACTATTAAAGAACACCAAAATCTAAATCATTAAGCGATGTAATACACATTTCCGATGTCAATAGACATGTAAATTGATAGGAATTCAACTAATATTGAAAACCATGACAACCATGTTTACTGAGAAAAACAGAGCAATGTGAAAAAGAAAAGTGTGAAACAAATCAAAGTCAAAATTAAAGTCAAAATTGTGAACTAACACACATGTCGCTTGTGCAGATTACATGGCAAACCTTACATGGAGCAAGCTCCATAACGTCAGCGGTTATCTAAACCCTGATGTGCCTGAAGCAGAAGGTCTCAGAGATATGATAAGATTCCTATCTACCACAAGGGTAGCATATGCTATAACAGTAAGACCTACAATTTATGAGAATCCTATTAGGTCTTTCTGGGATTCAGGTGAAGTAGTTGAAGAAAATGGAGTGAAAACTCTTACTGGCAAGATCAACACTGAACACACACTAAGGATCACAGAAGAATTAGTTAGAAGATGTCTGCACTTCAATGACAATGCAGATGATCCTCTTTAATTGGATGATGAGGAGATAACCACATTTTTCTCTGAAATTGGTTATGAAGGGAGCTCTCAAGCCAAACAGATAGTCAAAGGATTAGTGGATCTGCCCTGGAAATTCCTAATTCCTATGTTCCAACATTGTCTATCTAAAAGGAAAACAGGATGGAATGACATTCCAGTCCTCAATCTTCTGCAATCTATGCTCTCTGCACCAACAGGAGATTTAACATGTCAGCATATGTATTCAATGACCTAATCTCCAACATTCAAGATGGGTTGAGATACAAATTTCTAATATACCCCAGATTTATTCAATGTTTAATCAATTGAACATTTCATGACATTGCTAATGAAGTACCATCACTTAAAATTCCTCATTATGATGCAAGATCCTATAAGTACTTTAAGAAGAAGGACCCAAGGAACTTCTACAGTGGTGCCCCTTCACCCCTTCTTCCTTGGATGTTTGAACAAATACACCAAGCAGGTCAAGCACAACCTCCTCCACAACCAATACCACAACCAATACCATCCCCTATACCATAACCAATAGCTTAACCATCACCTTTACCTTCACCAATACTATCATCTTTACCACCAACAATACCATCACCTTTACCTTCACCAATACCATCATCTTTACCACCAACAATACCATCACCTTTACCTTCACCAATACCATCACTTCCTTCACCACAACAAACACCACCTATGATCACTCAACCTACACCTACATCACCACATCATCAATCTCCTATATCACCACACCAATCTCCTATTCCTCCTTACCAACCATTACCATCATCAATTGATCGCCCTGCTGAACCAGAAGGATCAACAAGTGCATCCAAATCATCTTCTGATAAGGAGGATCATCATGATCAAACCAGAGCTGCGAATGAACCTTCTGAGGCTGCTCCTTCTGAGAGCTATGCTGAATCAAACATCAATAGGCCTGATGAAAAAGATGAATTGATAACTGAGTTGTTACTTAAAGTAGAAAGGATGGAAAGAACACTAAACAGGAGAGCGGGAATTATAAATGACATAATTCTAGAACTTGATGAGAAAGAAGGAGAACTGAAAGATCTTAAAGAAAAACTTGCAGTTGAAAGAATGGAACCAGCTTCTACAACTCAGACCACCTCATTCTCCTAATTGCCTGACTACCCTCAGCTTAGACAATATTGTCCCACCAACATAGAGCCGAGTCCACAAACGAGTGGGCAGCAAACTTCACCTTCTGGTCCTCTCGGCACTCAACAGTGAGCAGCATCAACAGTGCCATTACCATCAAAAGTAGGGGGCTTACACCTTTGAAATGCCCCATAGTTACAGCCTCGTGCCACCTCCGGCACAGGCTCTTCTTCTTCCTCCTCTTCATCATCAGAGAGAACCGTTTCAGACTTCGGTTGCTCCCGTTCTCCCGAGTACATATTCCTCTCCCTTCTTTCTCCTTCCCTTACAGCCTTTATTACTTCAGTCAACACAGATGGTAAGATCGTTTGCATGACCTAATGAACTTCTTCCATAATAGATTCCTTTACTAAGGCTCTCAAATTGGCGCTCTCATCCTCGCCCTCCAGTTTTGGGCCACGGTTTCTTCATGAACCACCTTTTTAACTCTAGGCCTTCCAGTTTTGGGCCACGGTTCAGCACCACATCCACCGCGACCTCCACCACGTGAAGCCTTCGGTGATCTACCACTAGCCATCCTCTAACACACTATAAGATTCAAACACCACACAGTCATTCAAGGGAACAACTTAGTTTATGTCAAGTATAGTAAGTCCCTAATTACAGTTGCCAGTTGTGATTAGCCACTTACTTTACTCTTCATACCACAAGCATTACCTATCCTGACTACATCAGTATCTAAATCTACAAACATCACAAAAACCACATAACATGCGCACGTAATACTAGTTAACATTATGAAAATACCAAATGGCACGTAGCTAATCAGACTGGCATCCCTTCCTTTTCCGTCCCATCTTCAGCTTAAGTTTAGGTTTATTTTGAAATTTTACCCATATCACTTGAACTTTGGCTCTGATACCAACTTGTAAGGTGTCGTTCCCGAAATGCTCACAGCTAGTCGATCATTACAGATAAAACATATAATTGCATTTATGCTTCATAAGACATGAGAGTGAAACATTAAAATAACTTTTCATTTCATTATAAATGCTTTTGCAAGTTAATACAATCATTCATTGCCAAATATCGTTTGTTTGCATTATAATGCAAAAACATTGTACAGAAGAATGCCATCCAAAATGAGCCGATTAGCTGCCTCGTGCCGTCCTCAACAACCACTACCTGCCAACTGGAAACAAATAAAAGTCAACATTGCTGAGTGAGTTCTAGTTTTATAATAAAATATCATTCACATGGATAATATCATTATTATCTTCATTATTCGTTCCGTACATTCGTCATTAAATATTTACTTTCCTTCGGACCGCATGTGCTTTACCCGACCGTTATGCATAAAGTGGGTACTGGGCCTAAGGTCTTTCAAAGAAACCAAACATTATGCATGAAGCTGACTCCATTACCTATGGTAAGCAGCAAGGATCCCATACATATGGTCCATCACAAGGATTGAACCCCTGTGTGCATTCTCGTGGGGTATTTAACCCACACATAGTTGAGCTGACACCCCTCATGGGTGTGAACCTCCATACATTTGCTTAATCACACGTATTAGGCCCTAGTGTGCATCCTCATAGGGTAGCTAACCCGCACACGGTTGAGCTAACACCCCTCATTGGGTGTGAACCTCCATACATTTGCTTGCAAGCCTTTCTTTCATTCATTCATTCATTAATGCATGCATTCATTCATTACATTCCTCTTTCACTTTACGTTACATAATACTTTCATTTCATTCATTAGCATTCAACGTAAATCCATGAGAAAATAAACATTCATAACAAGGAACACAAATATAAACATACATCATCACCATACAGGGCATCATCATGCATACATAACATACATCATACATACCATCATGCATAAGCATCAATCATACATCATCATCACCCATGACATCATCTTTGACTTTAAAAAGTCAACTTACTATACCCCCGGGAACATCCCAAGTCAAATCCTACATCACACTTTTCCCCAAAATCAGAAAATAATCTAAGTCTTTAGGCGCATGAACACTATGCAGGCGCATGAGCACTATTGTTGGAGCTGTAAAAGATAGTCTATCTTATCAACACAGTTAAACTCAATAAAAGTCAACGTTACAGTCAAAGTCAACAAAAGTCAAACCCGACACGTTCGAGACGAGGATCCGAGATGATACATTGAAGATTTAGATGACTATGCAGGCGCATGAGGAACACTTAGGTGCATGGGAAACATTCAAGCGCATCAGCACTATTGGGGGGCATGAGCAACACTTAGTCTATTCTTGGCAATTCTAGGCAAATGAGCACTATGCAGGCACATGAGTGCCTAGGCGCATGAGCTATCTGGGCGTATGAACACTTGGGTCAATTTCAGCCTATTCCTAGGCACATGAGTACTATTTGGGCGCATTAGGTTTTGGGCGCATGGGAACACTTAGGCAGTTAATTACAATTGGGCGTATGAGATACTGTTTAGGCACATGAGTATAGCATCATAGTTCAGTCCCCAAACATCACCTATCATGTTGTGCCTTAGAAACATAGTCATAACAACATCAAACACATACATAGCCCAAGATCAAACCCCACCCGAAATCACACACATACATACATACGGATATAAAACCAAATTGTAATAAAAACGTATATACATGCATTTCCAGCCATAAGCAGTTAAAAAGAAGTAAAAAAGGGGTCCTAGAAGTCACCTTATTAACCTTTTCGGGTAAGACTTCCTTCAAACCCGTTTGCTACAAGTTCACACCTATAAACCCACCAAAATCACACACAACCGAACACATACAAACACACATAAGCATAAAACCGAGGGTAAAACCAGTTAAGAACATCATAAACACACGAATTCTTACCTTGAATTCAACTCTCTTCCCTTGTTCTTCAAAATATCCGAGAGCTTTTTGCTTCTATCTCTATCCGAAGATTTGATGTGTGAAGAGAGTGTGGGCGGCCATGCCACCTTTAATCACCAACTTTCAAACTTTTTGTCCTTTTGACACTTTTAATCTTTCAACTGGGTTAAGTGGCTTTTCTTTCTTTTTCTTCACATTATTCTTTTGTTTGAGCCTTCTAAATATAACCGGGTGTTACACATACCACTTCCTTGGAGCTTGGTGACGACCATACAGATCTTTGTCAAGTTTGTAAACTCTGTGAGGGAAATCTGGATCTTCAAATCTAGGTGGCTGACTCACATAGAGTTCTTCTGCAATTTTTCCATACAAGAATGCACACTTCACATCCATTTGATACTTGTAAGGCCACGTTCCCGGGCCGCTTACAGCTGGTAAATCATGCACATAAAACATATATCTTTACATTTAACATTCATAAAACATGCAGCGGAAATATAGAAATAACTTTTCGTATCATTACAATTGCTTTTGCAAGTTAATACAAGCGTTCTTTTTCAAAACATCATTCATTCACATTACAATGCAAAAAAAACATTAAACAAAAGAATGTAATCCAAAAGAGCTGAGCAGCCGCCCCGTGCCATCCTCAGCAATCATTACCTGCCAACTGGAAACACATAAAAGTCAGTGTTGCTAAGTGATTTCTAGTTTTAAAATAAAACATACTTTTATTTTGTTAAAATTGTTCTTTATTTTCGTACGCGATCACACAACATACGTACACATAGATAATATCATTATTATCTTCATCATTCATTTGTTAACTTCCATTCATTCATACACTCTTACTTTCATTCGTGCATACATTCCTTTCTTACATTCGTTCATTTCACACTCATCGCACATCTCGCACTTATCGCACCTTCATATCTTCATACCCATCGTACATTCGCACAAAACGCACCAATGGAGTAGTCACTAAGACAGACTCCCCCTGTGTGTGTGAGCTCTTAGGGGTTTAGGCAAAATCGCATGCCATCTCATGGGTTAGCAAAAATCGCATGCTACATAACACACAGTAAATACCACATTGCACGTATCGGGGCAATTACCAAAACTAAACCCCCTACTATGTGTATGAACCCGCATGAGGTAGCCAAAATCGCATGCTACATAGCACATAGTGAATACCACATCACACGTATCGAAGCAGCCACCAAGACTGAACTCCTACTATGTCTATAGTCCCTTATGAGTTAGCCAAGATCGCACGCTGTAAATACACACACAGTTGAGCTAGCAACTCTTAACGAGTGTTGAACCTCTTTTCTTTCTCTTACAAGCCATTCTTACACCCATTCATTCATTCATGCTTGCATTCATTCATTACGTTCCTCTTTTCATTATCTTCCACTTTACGTTATATAATACTTTCATTTCATTCATTAACGTTCGTAGAAAAGCCAAAGGAAGACAAACATACAATAAAAGGAATATAAACATACACAATCAACATCACCACAAAAGGCATCATACATACATGACATGCATCACGGACAATCATACAACATCACCATCATCAAGCCCATCACGTCATCTACAACCCTACCGGTCAGAACCTACATCTGCACTTTCCCAAGGATCGGAAAATAAACTATGATCATTCGGGCATATTGACCCTATTCAGTTCCATTGTCTTCCATGCGTGTGAGGACACCGAGGCAAATGGACCTCCAGTCGCATGATTTCTATGCGCATGTGTTGGGTTTGTTGGACCATTAACATAGTTGTCTAACCATTTAAACATGAAAACGCAGCGGAAACAAAGCTAAATAATATGTTATATAATCTAAAGTTTAAGCATATTATTTGTCTACAACAAACCCAAGAACATAAGGATCAAATATATGTGAATGGACTAGCTGTCAAGAAGAAATAACAACAAAACATTACCCATAATGCTACCTTTGAAGAGCTGCTGAAAAATGTGTGATATGAGGAAGAAAATGAGGTTCTTGAATGACCTAAACACCAAGGAGAGGTGTCCTCAAGCATCCTTACCCACAAGCATCAAGCAAAGACCCTTTTCCTAGGATTTGATCACCCAAAATGAACCAAGAAAGCTGCTGAAAAACCTCTTTTCAGCCGAGATATCTTCAAGAGTAGAGAGAGTTTTTTCCTTGTGGTTCTTGCATGTGTGAGAGAGAGAGAGTGAGAGGTGGAGTGTGGGATAATTCAAGAGTTTCTCTTCTCAAGACAAAAGAAAACCCACAACCCCATAAAGCTGGCGGCCGAAAATGGCTCTTTCAAAAGGGGTTCCCCCCTAAAACGTTTATAAAACAAAAGGTTTACAAGTTATTTTTGAGTTATGTAATTAACCTATTAATTATATAACTCTTACCCTCTCTTATTATTTGATGTCATTTCACCAAGTCAAATAACATTACAAATACTATTCATGGACAAAATATCCTAATAAGTTGTTCCATCTCATTTAAAATTTATTTAGAAAACTCATTTTCTAAATTGGTGTAATTATTTAATTGCATGATCATATCATCAATTAAATATTTATATTGGTGTTTGCTAAGCTTGTTATTGGGTATTACCGACTAGGATCGAAACGTACTAACCACATCAATGTTCTATGTGTCTTGGGAATAAAGAATCCAACAATCTCCCACTTAGACAAGATTCATAGAAGATTTATGCAAGCAGTAAATACCGCCTAACAACGGTTTACTACCCTTAATACGCATGATTATAAGCCATTCAATAACATCATCCCCTTCAAGTATCCAACTTGAAATGATTTAGGTGAATCAATCATTTATCCTTTTGTTACACATGTCATGTTAAATCCAAGGACACATAATGATGATTCCTTGTTGATTTAACTTAATCAGGCATTAGAGATCTTGTTTTCAATGAATAAGAAAAACAAATTCCATCTTGACTACATACGTTTCTCATAATCACCTCATGTCACACCTGAACATAGCCTTATGTACTGTCCATTATTTTAGAGCAGCGAAGAACTAGCTCAAGGTATAACATTTGATGAATATCAAAAACCCAATATGTATCTCAGGTTGGAGGATACCAAATGATATTCGCCTTTTCTCAAATTTACTTATGATCAATCTAGAAGATTCCATGTAGTAAGAGTTGAGATGTGGGTTAGTCCAATATTTGTATCCCACAAATATCTATGAACTTTGGCAGCAACCAATTGCTCTATATTCATGCCTTATGAATATCCACCAATCCATGTTCATAATAGTCTTACCAATTGCTCTATATTCATGCCTTATGAATATCCACCAATCCATGTTCATAATAGTCTTACGTTCATATTTGTTCCCACAAACATAACCGACTACGAACATTTAGAATAATAAACATATTCATAGATGTATACATGCTAAAATGAACATAACACAAAATATCACAAGTATATAAAGCGTTAAATATTACATTGTTCCAACTTTTAAATACTAAATAGATCAATTCCAATCACTAGAAAATCAAAGTCCTAAGGCACAAGTATGACTTTCTGCTTTTCCCTTTTAAGGAGCTTCGTGAGTGGATCTGCAATGTTTTGATCAGTGTGAACTTTATGAATACATATATTTCCTTTTTCAACTTCATCCCTTATGTAGTTGAATCTCCGCTCAATATGTCTAGTCTTTTGATGTGCACAGGGTTCCTTGATTTGTGCAATCGCACCCTCGTTATCGCAAAAGATTTCTAGGGGGTCTTGAATGGTGGAGACCACCCCTTGATCGGCGATAAATTTCTTTATCCATGTAGCTTCCTAAGCTACTAATGAGGTGCCTATGTATTTGGATTTTGTAGTGGAAAATGCTACCACGTCTTGTTTTGAACTCTTCCAGGACACTGCTCCTCCATTCATAATGAAGACATACCCCGATTGTGATCGAGAATCATCTCGATCAGTTTGGAAGCTCGCATCCGTGTAACCCTTTACACCGAGTTCCTCTGCACCAGACCCGTATATTAGAAACATATCCTTAGTCATCCTATGGTATTTCAATATACTTTTAACAACGATCCAATGGCTATTACCTAGATTCTGCTGATATCTGCTTGTCATGCTTAACGTGCATGACACGTCCGGTCTAGTGCATATCATCGCATACATGATGGATCCTATAGCAGACGCATATGGGATGTCCTTCATTTGATCTTGCTCATCCTTTGAGCTTGGACATTGAGATGTACTCAATATTGTTCCTCTTTGAATAGATACCATACCTTTCATAGAGTTTTCTATCTTGAACCTTTTCAAGATTTTATCAATATATGCACTTTGGTTTTGACCTATCAACCGCCTCGATCTATTCCTATAGATCTTTATTCCCAAAATATAGGCGGCTTCACCGAGATCTTTTATGGAAAAACAACTTCCAAGCCAGGTTTTAACACCTTCCATGGTTGGAATATCATTTCATAAAGTAGTATGTCATCAACATACAATACTAAGAATGTAATTATACTCCTACTAGCCTTCTTATATACACAAGCCTCGTCAGCGTTCTTGATGAAACCTAATTTCTTGATCTCTTCATCAAAACGTTGATTCCAACTCCTCAATGCTTGTTTTAATCCATAGATTGATCTCTTTAACTTGCATACTTTATTAGGATGTTGTGGATCGACAAATACCATTAGGCTGAACCATATGGACAATATCTTCGAGATGTCCATTAAGAAAAGTGGTTTTGACATTCATTTGCGAAATCTCATAGTAATAATATGCAGCTATGGCAAATAATATTCTAATTCACTTTAGCATTGCCACAGGCGAGAAGGTTTCAACATAATCAACTCCTTGAGTTTGAGTAAAACCTTTTGCTACAAGTCTTGCTTTGTAGGTATCCAAGTTTCCATGCATATCTGTTTTCTTCTTGAAAACCCACTTGTATCCAACTGGTCTGAAGTTAAGTGGAGGGTCAACCAATTCCCGAATTTGGTTGCCATACATGGATTGCATCTCTACGTTCATGGCTTCTAGCCATTGGTCACAATATGAATTGGACATTGCATCATGGTATGTAGTTGGCTCGTCTGAGTCAACCACATAGCATCCATTCATGAAAAATCCATATCTTTCAGGTGGAATGCTAACTCTACTAGATTTGCGAATGCTTTGTGTGTATTGATCAACCTCTTGATCATTATAAACAACCTCTTATTGATTGCTAGTGTCAACCAAATGTGTATCGGCTTGTGGATCTTGATCCTCATCAAATTCCACCGTTCTATACGTTATTCCTTCCATAAGGAATTTACCTGAGATGCATATTGGGTTTTGATATTCACTAAATGTTATACCTTGAAATAGTTCTTCATTATTCTGAAATAATGGACAGTACATAAGGCTATGTTCAGGTGTGACACAAGGTGATTGTGAGAAACGTATGCAGTCAAGATGGGATTTGTTCCTCTTATTTGTTGAGAGCAAGATGTCTAAGGGCTGATTAAGTTAAATCAACAAGGAATGATCATTCTATGTCCTTGGATTTAACATGACATCTGTAACAAAAGGATAGATGATCGATTCACCTAAATCCTTTCAAGTTTGGAACTTGAAAGGGACGATGTTATTGAATGGCTTTTAAGTCATGCGTATTAAGGGTAGTAAACCGTTGTTAGGCAGTATTTACTGCTTGCATCAATATTCTATGTATCTTGTGCAACTGGGAGATTGTTGGATTCTATATGCCCAAGACACATAGAACATTGATGTGGTTAGTATGTTATGATCCAAGTCGGGTCATACCTAATAACAAGCTTAGCAAACACCAAATAATATTTAATTGATGATATGATCATGCAATTAAATAAATACACCAACTTAGAAAATGGGTTTTCTAAATAAGTTGCATATGAGATTGAACAACTTATATGGACATTTTGTGCATGGATATTATTTGTAATGTTGTTTAATTTAGTTAAATAACATCAAATAATGAAAGTGTGTGTACACTATATAATTAAAAGGTTAATTATGTGTATATATCTATATTAATCTTTAGTTGAACAAAAGATTAATGTATAAGGACCTTTTGTAAAAAAAAGGAAAAGAAGGAGAACAACCCTAAAAGGGTTTGGCCGCCCCATAGAGAGGGGCCTCTCCCTTGGGTGTTCTTGGAGGTCTTTGGAAAAAACACACACACACCATCTTTTTTTCTCACACACATATGCAAGAACCAAAAGGAAGAAAGAGGCTCTCCAATCTTGATGTGGATCTCGGTTGAAAAGGGTCTTCATCACCCTTTGGAGCTCGCTGAAAAGTGTTTTCAGCAGCCCCTTTTGGACGATTTTGGTGCTTCAAATCCTAGCAATCATGATGTTTGCTTAGAGGCTTGTGGGTATGGACACTTGAGGACTTCTACCCTTGAAGTCTTGGCCTTTCTTTTGACTCTTTTCTGACTTCTTATGGTCGATTATCACAGCATCCAGAAAGGTTTTATTATGGTATGATTTTGTCATGATTTGGGTGTTCTTGCTTGTTTTGTATGCTAGTTCTTCACATAATAAAGATCCTTTTATTTACGGGTTTGTTGATTTCACATGATAATAGTAATTTTCAGAAAGTATAACATGTTTAAAGTTGTATATTCAGCTGCATTTCATATGTTTAAATGGTTAAACAAGTTGTAAACGGTCATACAAACCCCAACAATGGCATCTAGAGTCGGTTATGTGGAAACTAGCATCATTATCCTTGTAAAATCAGTTTTAAAGGATGTTTATCAAGTTATTAGAGGCTGTTTTTGGTTGATTTAATAAACCCCATGTCTTTCAAAGTTATATCTTCATGCTTATGATTAAACTTTGAAAGATAGGAATGTCAATTGGTTGATATGTTTTGGTTGTTGTTTGTTTGGACAAACAAACCCTAATTTTCAGTTTGTGTTGGCTGAAAATTTGGGGTTTGATGGGGTTTATTTTGTTCGTTGAATGATGTTTGTGATTGTTCATTTGATGGTGCATAACCTAGCTTAGACCTTGTGTTGTTTTGGTTTGGTTGCATGTTTGTTTTGGTCATTTTCGTTCAATTGGGTTGTAAGTTTTGTGCTTGTAATTTATCTATTTATTCATAGTGATGCAATAATAGATTAGGAGCATTTCTCTTTTACTAGAAAATATGTATTTGGATATATATTATGTAAATGAAGATGCTCGGGAAGGAAGCACAAAAGGAAGACACAAAGTGGACTTGAAGCATACGGATGCGACATCAAGTGGGAGATCCATTGTGATCTCAATTTTGTGTTGTTATTAACCCTTAGGAAAGACCTAATGACCACACTTGTGATGGAAAACAAGTATGGTCACAATAGTAGCTATGGTTATGCACATATGGTTGTTGGATATATGCTTGTTTGATTATTCATTTTATGTTGATTGTTTGATACATGGATATGCTTGACAATCTAAATAAATTATCACAACAAGCTGAATTTTTGGTTCCTAATCATTAAGTGACTTATAAATGGTTATTAAAAGGATTAATGATTTCATAATAAAATAGGTTTTATAAAAAGGAACAATAGGGTACCATGTATTTGAAAGCATGCGAATACAAGGTACATAGAGTTTTCATGTCTAAAATTAATGGAAACTTAAATCCCTTTGGTAACAAGTCTATCACCATCCTTTTACACGACACTCGAATCACTTGGGAACTATTTGTGGGATAAAGGTCACCTAACCACTTGTAGGGAACTTGTATCTTTGAGGTGAGTCTAACGTACTCGTGGGATAAAGGTCACCTAACCGCTTGTATATGAAAACTCACACGTGTGTGTAAGTAGGACGACTTGAATTGGAAACCATGTGATTAGGGTCACCGAAGCATGGCGTACAATGGTGTTGATGGGATTAAACATGCCAAACTAAACATATGATGTTTAACCGATCCTATAAGACTAGAAGTTGCAATAGGTTGCAATTGTCAAGTGTTGACTACCTTGTTAATTTAAATAATGGGATAAGGGTCACCTAACCATCATTTAAATGTAACGTTGGATTCTAGATTTTAATTTTTAATTGTCTATGAGACATTTAAGGGTATTAACGATTAAAATAAATTTGTTAGAAATACTAAAATGAACCTTGTCAATTATTGTAATGATGACTGCTATCTATAACGACCCACCCCGATCATCCCTTCCCTATCACTGAGATCTATTCTCGAGAGGGATCGTGCTAACCATAATTACCTTATGGACTCAATTTTGAAAGTTGAGAATCGTTCTCAAGAATGAGTAGAGAGGCCTATGTCCTTGACCATCCCATTCCTCACCAACCAACGCTGTTGATGTTAAGGTCTTTTGACGATTGGCTTAGGCACACTAAGTATTTTGTGCAAGTATCCTACCTCATGTTGGGAATATGATTCCCGAACTCCAAAAGGGTTTGGAGCATCATGGGGCATATGACATGATAATCTAGTTGAAGTAAATGTTCTTTCAACAAACTTTAGTAGATTGCTTCGAAACGGTTCGGGCTCTTTATGCATGTCACATGGAAGAAACCCAATCGATATCATCTTATATATTCTTAAGATGAAAAGCCACATTGATAGCCTCAAGATGCTTAAATGTCCTATCTCAAAGTAGTTGGCCAAGGATTTGATCCTTGATTGCCAAACTAAGGGTTGAGACATTCATAATAAACTATAATATGAATGGGTAGGACAAGAGCAATGGTGAACTTCACGCAATACTCGAAGCAACCGAGGCAGGGATGGATAGAGAGGTTCTACCTATTCTCTCGATCAATAAGGGAGGCTATAAGAAATGGCCAATCCCGATCCTAAGGCAATTGTTGCCAAAGGAAAGGAATACATCAAACCAAAGGTTAAAGCGAAACCTCGAAAAACCTAAGCTTATGAAGCCTAAGGTAACAGAGAACGATCCATGTTTTGAGTATGGAGAGATAGGATAATTCCTATCTCAAGGAGTTGAAATACAAGAGGGATGTTGGGCAAACCTCAAATACAATCTCCATGATTCACATATTGTATTAAATGTCATTTCTTCAAACACATGGGTATTGGATACCGGATGTGAGACTCATACTTGCAATTGTTGCAAAGGGGTTCAAAGAAATGTACGCTTCAAGGCGGGAAACTCTGTTTTGAGACTTTCAAATGGTTTGGAAGTTGTTCTCAAAATATTTTGTATGCACCTAGTTTGACTAGGAACATAATTAATGTTTCCTATTAAAACAATAAGATCATGATTTAAAGTTTGTTAATAATGATATTAGGTTTTATGGATGATGTATTTCATTTTAAGGATATGCCTTTTAATGATATCCATGAATTGGTTCATGATAATTCGTCCTGTAATAACTCATTATACACATTAAGCACCAACAAACTTAAAATGGGTTTAAGTTATTATTATCTTTGACATCGTCGACTTGGTCACATAAACAAGAATTTGATTCAAACACTTCAAAATAATGGTCTTTTGGAAACAAATGAAAATGTTTCATTTGATAAGTGTGAACCAAAAGACTTATGAGGAATGATACATTTGGATGTATGTGGTCCTTTTAAGACAATGACAAAGATTGGTGAAAGATACTTCATTACTTTTACCGATGATTACAGTCGCTATTATTATGTGCACTTGATGGCACATAATTACAAAGCTTTTGAAATGTTCAAAATCTTCAATAATGAAGTAGAAAATCAACTCTATATAACTATCTATGTTCTTCCATCTGATAAAGGAGAAACTGAACCCTATTTGGATATGGTTCAATTTATTATGGCTATGAGCTTACCATCTTTATCATTTTGGGTTTTCGCATTGCTCTTCAAGGCTCATATTATGAATATGAACCGGACCAAGAAAGTGTAGATTAGTTAAATGTCCTAGAGACTGTATAGGATACTATTTCTTTGACTCAACAGAGCAAAAGTATTTATTGCTCGAAAGGCTAAGTTCTTGGAAAGCGAGTTCCTTGTCGAAGGAATGATATATAGAACTGTGGAACTTGATAAGGATCAAGATCCACAAGCCGATACACTTATGGTTGACACTAGCTATCAACAAGAGGTTGTTAATGATAATCAAGAGGTTGATCAATACACACAAAACGTTCACAAATCTGGTAAAGTTAGTATTCCATCTAAAAGATATGAATATTCCAAGAATGGATGCTATGTGGTTGCCCCCTATAGGCTAGCCATATGCCAAGATGCTATGTCCAATTTGGATTGGGACAAATGGCTAGAAACCATGAACGTAAGGATGCAATCCATGTATGACAACCAAGTTTGGGAATTGGTTGACCCTCCACTTAACTCCAAACCGGTTGGATACAAGTGGGTTTTTCAAGATGAAAACAGATATGCATGGAAACTTGAATACTTATATGTCAAGACTTATAGCATAAGGTTTCATCAAACTCAATTGGTTGATTATGATGAAACTCTTACGCCAGTGGCAATGCTAAAGTCGATTAGGATTTTATGTGCCATAACTGCATATTCTGAGTATGAGTTTTGGCAAATGGATGTCAAAGCCGCTTTTCTTAATGGACATCTTGAAGAGACTGTTCATGTAGTTCAGCATGATGGTTTTGTCGATCCACGACATCCTAATAAAGTATACAAGTTAAAGTGATAAATTTATGGATTGAAACAAGCATCGAGAAGGTTGTGTATATATGAAAGTTAGCGGGAGCATAAATGTATTCCTAATGTTGTATGTTGATGACACACTACTATTTGGAAGTGATTTTCCAACCTTGGAAGGTGTTGAAACCTACCTTGGAATATGTTTTTCATATAAGATCTCGTTTAAGCTGCCCATATTTTGGAATAAGGATCTATAAGGATAGATCGAGGTGGTTGATAGGGTTAAACCAAAGTGTATATATTGATAAAATCTTGAAAAGGCTCAAGATGGAAAACTCTTAGAAAGGTATGGTACCTATTTAAAGAGGGACAATGTTGACCATGTCTCAATGTCCAATCTCATAGGATGAGCAAAATCAAATGAAGGATATCCCATACGCATCTGCTATAGGATCCATCATTTGTGTGATGATATGCACTAGACCGGATGAGTCATGCTTATTAAGTATGACAAAGTAGATACCAATAGAAATAACCATTGGATGGCTATTAAAAGTATATTGAAATACCTTAGTAGGATTAAGGATATGTTTAATATACGAATCTATTGAAGAGAAAGTCGTAGTAAAGGTTACACGGATGCAGGCTTCCAAAACTGATCGAGATGATTCTCGATCACAATCGGGGTATACTTCCATTATGAATGGAGGAGAAGTGTCCTTGAAAGGTTCAAAGAAGGACACAGTAGCATTGTTCACTACAAAAATCCGAATACATAGCCTCTTCATTGGCAGCTTGGGAAGCTGCATGGATAAATTTGCCCATTGCTTATCTAGGGGTGGTCTCTACCATTCAAGACCCCCTAGAAATCTTTGGTAATTACGTGGGTGGGATTGCTCAAATCAAGGAACCCCGTACTCATCAAAAGACTAAGCACCTTGAGCGGAGATTCAACATCACAAGGGATGGAGTTGAAAAGGGTAAAGATATGTAGTCGTAAAGTTCATAAAGATCAAAACATTGCTGATCCACTCACGAAGCTCCTTGTTGAGGGCAAAGTATGAGGGTCATACTTGTGCCTTAGGACTTTGATTTTCTGGTGATTAGAATTGATCTGTTTAGCATATAAAATATGGAACAATTGTAATATTTTAACTCTTTTATATATTTGAGTTATGTTCCCTTTTAACATGTTTATATCCATGAATATGTTTATTATTCTAAATGTCCGTAGTCGGTCATATTTGTGGGAACAAATATGAATGTAAGACTATTATGAACATGGATTGGTAGATATTCATAAGGTATGAATATAGAGCAATTGGTTGCTACCAAGGTTCATAGATATTTGTGGGATGCAAATATTGGACTGACCCGCGTCTCAAATTTTACTACATAGAATCTCTTTGATTGATCATAAGTAATTTTGAGTAAAGGCGAATATCATTTAGTATCCTCAGACCTGAGATGCATATTGGTTTTGATATTCACCAAATGTTATACCTTGAGTTAGTTCTTCACTGTTCTGAAATAATGGAAAGTACATAAGGCTATGTTCAGGTGTGAAACAAGGTGATTATGAGAAATGTATACAGTCAAGATGGGATTTGTTCCTCTTATTCGTTGAGAGCAAGATGTCTAAGGCCTGATTAAGTTAAATAACAAGGAATGATCATTCTATGACCTTGGATTTAACATGACATCTGTAACAAAAGGATAGATGATCGATTCACCTAAATCCTTTCAAGTTTGGAACTTGAAAGGGATGATGTTATTGAATGGCTTTTAAGTCATGCGTATTAAGGGTAGTAAACCGTTGTTAGGCGGTATTTACTGCTTGCATCAATATTCTACGTATCTTGTGCAAGTGGGAGATTGTTGGATTCTGACAGGATCAGTGATCTCAAGTTTGATGGATTAGAGTGTAACGCAGCAGAATAAGAACTAGAATTAGACAAATTATAGCAAGAATTTGATATTCGTATGCATTATGAACAAATATGGTTGTAAAGAGAGAATATATTTCTGTGAAAAGGAATGTTTCAATAATATCAAATGTTTCTGCTCGATCATTCGCGATTACAATAAGGTTGACACTCCTTATATAGAGTGCAATCATTGCTGATATCACGGGATAGTGACATCTGGCAGATTTGTTACAAAAATAACTAAAACTTAACAAACTACTGAAATGTTCACAACTACTGAGAACATATCAGAGTGCTAAGTATAAAACATAAAACTACTGATACGAAACTACTAAAACTACAACGACTGAAGAACAAGCTCTTCAGTCGTTTTACAAAACTACTGAAAGGAAAACATAAAACTACTGAAAGAAAACCGTCACAACTACTGAAGAGGACCTCTTCAGCTGTTGTGACAACAACTAATACTTGGTCTTCAGCACTTGTCTTCAGACTTTGTCTTCAGCACTTGTCTTCAGACTTTGTCTTCAGCACTTGTGTCTTCAGACTTTGTCTTCAGCACTTGTCTTCAGACTTTGTCTTCAGCACTTGTGTCTTCAGACTTTGTCTTCAGCACTTGTGTCTTCAGACTTTGTCTTCAGCTGTTGTGGACTTCAGCAGTTGTTGTGACGTCTGTGGGACTTAAGGTTTTTCTGATCGGCTCATAGGTTCTTTTGGTCCAACAAACTCCCCTGAACCAATGCAGCCAAAACCTTAACTTTATTGAGGTCCCACTTATTGTTGGCAATAAGATTGGTCTTTTTCCTTCTTGATCAGCTAAGAAGATGACCCAATTAAGCACTGGCCTGGAATAGATTTCTGAAATTTGGTTGGCATAGTATGGATAGGAGCCCTGACTTTGGGGAACTGGACACAGGGCTGTGGTCCTATCCATGAAATCTACTTCCCATGTATAAGCCTGTAGGATTCTCTGGTGTATGCTCTGAGAAACATAATTTGTTCTTCCATGGTAAGATTTTCAGCTCCACCATCAAACAATCCTTCACGCCCATACAGCTCTGAAATGTACTTAGCCTATTTGCCATTTTTGAGCTCAACTGTTGTGATCTGTTTGTATGCAAACTCATCTGGGTGAGTCCCTTCAAGTAACAGACTGAGCTCATTTTGTTTGAAGTTCTCAAGCCTCTTGTAGACTAACCCCTTTTTAATTACTCTGTTCTCTAACATATTTTGGGGTGGCTGTTTAGTTTCATAGGCCTTCTTCAAATCTTCTACAATTTCCCAGGGCGATACTACAAGGACCACTGTGATCTCTTCATCTACGATCCTTTTTACTTGGCCCTTGTATCTCGAAGGAATGTCTTTCTCATAATTCTGTGAGCCACCCTAGGATCAGGCCATATTCTCACCTTTTCCTTTTGATATTGGAATGTGTTAGCAAGGTGTACAATCTCAGAGCTTCCTTCTTCATACTGATTATTGATGAAGAAGCAACATAAGTTTTGTCTATGCTTTTCAGCATCTCATCATCATGACGCTTCTGCTGCTGTTCTTCTTCTATCTTTACTCTCACAGCTTCCATTTGTGAGGTGGGAGTGATGGGCATAGGTTTGGCTTTAGGCAAAGTTAAGACTAAGAAAGAGGCAGCCTATCTTCTTCCTCATCATCATCTTCTTCTTCTTCTTCTAGCCTCAACACCTTCTCTTCTTCTTCTTGGGTGCATCATCGGCTGTTGGTTTTGAGGGTAAAGGAGTTGGTTTAGAAGGTTGTGGTAGTGGTGATTTTGAAGTGGGAGGTTTTGTAGGTAGTTCTAGCATTCTTGTAGTGAGTGAGGCTTTTGAGTGTTTTGCTAGTTCCTTTCTGTTCCCAGCACCTGCCTCATTTAGTGCTTCAATCACCAATCCCTTAGTGTATGCTTCAGACGAACAGATCTTGGTGGTTATTGCCAAGATACTGTCCCTGGTCCATGACTTAATCTCGATCAATGATCTCCAAGGTACTTTGCAATGAATCTGATCATGATCTCTAGTCTTTCTCTTTCTAATGCATCATAACTTGCCCATCTTGAGTTAATTTCTTCAACTTCAAGTCTCCTAATCTCTGAGTCAAGCTGTGCAGTATCGAACCCCTGTCTATACAGTTGATCAATAATGGAGTCCATTGATTTACTGTGTGTAGCATCCGCCATTTTGATCATCTCATCGAGTTCGAGTTCTTTTTCTTTTCCTTCAACCTTCTCTTCTTATATGTGACATGAAAGTCTTTGTGACTTTCACCCACTTGATCAATGTCAGCTCCCTTCACAAACTCCTCTTCCTTCTCAGTCTCCTTTTCTTTCTTCCCCTCTATGCTCTTCCTCTTTGCTTTCACTGACTGACTCTCCCCCTTTTTGGTTGCATTGGTTGTAAGGGTTGAGTAGCAGAAAGCCTTGTGCTCACAATCTCCTCCACCAGGGGTTGTATGATTGAGGGAAGCCTCTCATCCATGGTTTTGATCACAATGTCTGTGATCATTGGGGGGATGAGGTAGGGATTGCTGAAAGATAGCAGCTGTTTGCTCAGAGGGGTTCTGTCCCTGAGAAGCAGTGCCAGAAATAGAGGCTGGTGGCTCGGAAGTTTTGAGTGGCTGAGTGTGTAGGAGACCTTCAGGTGAAGGTGCCATCTGTGGGTTTATGTTGGTGGCAGATGGACTTGCTTGTTGAGAGAATTGGTCAAGTAGTCTTTGTAGTCTACTGACTTCTTCCTCAAGAATTGTGTTCTGGGCCAGAACATCATAAAAGAAACCAGGTCATCATCAGCAGATGCTGAATCACCTGACCTCCTGCTTGTAGCAGGATGTACATGCACTGGGTGTAAACCAGTTGTAGCATGTGCCCCTTTTTCTTGGAACTGGGGACTTCCAGCCTCAGGACAATGTCCTTCATCAGCTGTTGCCTCTGGTGAGGTCTTAGCTATGTTACCAGCCTCAGTCTGATCATGTGCTGATTCAGAAGAGGTGGCAGCCTCACCAGATGTTTTGGTCTCCATATCCACACCAGGAGATAGAACAGTGAAACCCTCGTGCTGTTGGCTATGAGGAGCATGTTGATCCTCTTCCTCAATTACTGTGGTTTTCCCCTTTGTGGTGTTTGTTGGGGAGGAGGAGAGGCATGTAGCTGAGTCAGCACGTTTGCAATAATGAGAGTAGGACTTTGTGGGGCGGTTGCAGTGGGAGATGGGGTAAAAGCAGTATGCACCTGGGGAGAATGGTGCTCTTCAATGGCAATCTCCTCAAATGAGGAAGATCCCAGATTAGTGGGTACCCCTTCTTTGGTTGCTGCAGGCTCCTTTTGAGAGGAATCCTGAGCGGCTGTGGCTGGTGAAGTCCTTGTATCCACTAGGGGTTATAACCAGTGGATATAGCCTGCGTTTGTGTTGCAGGGGCATCCTCAGGGGACTCATTTCCGTGAGTAGCCTTTTTTTTCTTTTTAGTGGGTTTGGTGGGGACTTTGGATTTGGAGGTGGTGGCTGTGGGTTCCAGCTGCGTGGGTTTGCGCAGCTTGGCAGCCATTTTGAGTGATTGGTCAGAGTTGTGCCGGGAGTATACTTCAGGCAATACAGCCGTAGCAGGGACTCCCAGGCCAACAAGTCCCTCAGCTTGAAGCTGGTTTTCAATTATGGCCATTATGAACCGAGGATATAATATCCAACGGTTAGCAAGTTGTTTTTGGGCCATATCCTTGAGCTCTAAAAATAGTATTTCAGAAAAATTTAAAGGTTGTTGCTCAAGGATGGAGTCATTACCTGTTGCCAACTTGTCGACATTTGATCCCATGATGAAGTCTTGGGGGCAAGGCAGACATTTACCAGGTGAAAGATGAGACGTTCGGCATCCTGGAAATGTTTCTTCCATATGGTAGATGCACTCAGGTTACCCTGGTATCCATGCTGGGCAAATGATTGATCGATTGTGCCCTTTGGATAACCAGTTGGAAAGTGGCATCATCCAGTTTAGGGTTGGCGAAGAATGTCTGGAGTAATGACCACTTTTGATGATGGACAAACGATTGAAGAGACTCTGTATCATTTCCTCAGAGACAAGAGTGACGTTTGTCCAGAATTGTTAAGAGATTCGGCATATATGGTGGGATTAACAGAAAAGCCGTTTTGTAAGGTGACTGAACCATTAAATCAATGGCGTTGTGAAACTTGGTCCAGTATGGCGATTTTGTGAGATGTGCGACACAGTTGTGTCGAGGTTTTAGTTGCATGGTCGCCATTGATGAAGAGAGGTTATAGAGTTTTTTTGAACGTTAGGTTTGAGAAGAGAAGAAAGCAAAAACTCTGAAGGTGGGATAAGGTATTTAAAGGGTAGGGTTAGAAAACGACTGAAGGTTTTGGTGTTAGTCATCAGTTGTTGAAACTACTGATGACGTGGTATTAACTTTCAGAGGTTTGGAATGACTGACCGTATTGGTGTGATCAGCAGTTGTTATAAAACAACTGAAGACTTGGTTTTAACCGTCAGACGTTGAAACAACTGAAGTCTCTGATTTAGTCATCAGTAGTTATAAAACTACTGAAGATTTAGTCATCAGTAGTTATAAAACTACTGAAGACAGTTTTGACTTCAGGTGATGAAACAACTGAGGACTTGGTATTAGTCATCAGTAGTTGGGAAACTACTGAAGACATGGTCTTGCTTCAGTTGTTTAGAAAGAAACAGCAGTTGGGAAACTACTGAAGACAAAAAGGCTCATCAGTAGTTGTCGTCAATTCATTGCTTTTCAGCTGTTTCATATTGTCCTCAACACGTACTCATCAGACGTTTTCATCTGTTTTCAGATGTTTCATAGGACATCAGTACGTATTTGTATTTCTGACAACAGTAGTTGTAGCTACATCAGCTGTTGTAACTACATCAATTGTTTTAACAAATAAAGTACTTGAGTACTGAGAAGTTAAGCTCTAGTAGTTTAAAGAAAACTTCCGGTGGGAAAATAACTTCAGTACTTATATATATATGACAATAATAAACTAATGATCATTAGTACTTGTGAGCTGAGATCATCAGTAGTTGTCACTTATTCTAGCTGCAGCATACCAAGCCTTAACACTAGGTTTTGGAAAGTTGTGCTATCCAAGGGCTTAATGAAAATGTCTGCAAGCTCATCAGCACTAGGAACAATTTTTGATCAATCAGACCTTTTTCAAAACAATCTCTAATAAAATGGTGTCTAATTTCAATATGTTTAGTCCTAGAGTGCTGGACAGGATTCTTGACAATACAAAGAGCTGAAGAGCTGTCCATTAACAATGGGGTCTTAGTCTCTGTTATGCCATAATCCAATAATTGGTTTTGAAGCCAGAGTACCTGAGATGTACAGCTTGCAGCAGCAATGTACTCTGCTTCAGCAGTTGATGTAGCAACTGAGGTCTGCTTCTTACTCTGCCAAGAAATCAAGCAGTTGCCTAGGAATTGGCATCCTCCAGAAGTGGACTTTCTTGTCAACTTACACCCTGCATAGTCACTGTCAGAAAAAGCAACCAATTTACCAGAATGTCTAGTAGAATACCATAAACCTAGAGATGGAGTGCCTTGCAAATATCTAAAGATCCTCTTGACTGCAATCAATGAGACTCCTTAGGTGCAGCCTGAAATCTAGCACAAACACATGTAGCAAACATAATATCTGGTCTAGAAGCTGTTAAGTACATCAAGGACCCAATCATACATCTGTAAAGTGTTTCATCAACCACTTTACCTTTCTGATCTGTATCCAGTTGTGTGGTGTTGCACATGGGAGTAGAACAGGGCTTACACTTTTTTAAATCAAACTTTTCCAAAAGATCTTTTATGTATTTGGACTGATGAATGAAAATCCATCAGCCTTTTGTTTGATTTGCAAACCTAGAAAGAACTGTAATTCTCCCATGGCACTCATTTCAAACTTCTATTTCATCAACTTTGTAAAGGCATCACACAACTGTGGATCAGAGGATGCAAAAATAATATCATCTACATAAATTTGAACAAGTAGATTATGCTGCCCAGCTTTCTTAATGAATAAAGTCTTATCTATGGAGCCTCTAGTGAAATTATTTTCCAGAAGAAAGTTTGATAATGTCTCATACCGGCTCTAGGAGCTTGTTTCAACCCATAGAGAGCCTTATCAAGCTTATACACCCAATTAGGATGTTTATTGTCCTCAAAACCTGGTGGTTGACATACATAACCTCTTCTTTAATTTTCCCATACAAAAATGCACTTTTGACATCCATTTGAAAAACTTAAGGTTGTGATAAGTAGCATAAGCTAAAAACAATCGAATTGCTTCCAGTCTGGCTACAGGGGCAAAGGTTTCATTATAATCAATGCCTTCCTCTTGTGAAAACCCCTGTACAACCAGTCTGGCCTTGTTCTTAGAATAAGCCCATTTTCATTAGTTTTGTTCCTAAACACCCATTTAGTGCCTATTGCACACTTACCTGGAGGTAGAGGAACCAGTTCCCACACTTGTTGTTTCTTGAACTGAAGAAGCTCAAGCTGCATGGCTTCAACCCATCCATTGTCCCTTAAAGCAATGTGATAGTTCTTTGGCTCTTGCTGACTAATGAAGAGAGCATAGAAGCAGAAATTAGGCAATTGACTTCTTGTTGAAACCCAGCATTGATATCACCAATGATTTGAGACATAGGGTGATTCTTCAGATCTTGGTACACAATAATATCTGTGCAAGTGTTTGTAGCAGGCTCAGCAGCAACAGATGGTGATGGTGAAGCATTTCCTTGAAACCAATCAGTAGATGGTAATTCAAAGGAAGTTGAAGTTTTAGAAATCTCATCAGCATTTGTTGTGGATTGTGCTACTGAAGCTACAGGAACATCAGGTCTAGCTGAATCAGGCAGTTGATCACTAAACTTGAAAAGGTGATTACTGATATCATCATCATCATCAGTAACACCAGATGGATGACTAGCTACAGAAGATGATGGATTCATATGATCCGCAACAGCAGGTGGTTGATAAGGAACATATTGCAGAATGTCCAGATCAAACAAATCCACAGGGTTTTGTGGAATTGTATCCTTAGGGGATTCATTGAACTTCACATGCAGGTTTCTTCAACTATCTTTGTCCGACATTTGAATACTCTATAAGCCTTGCAAGTGGATGAATACCCAACAAAATACCCTGCATCCACCTTAGAATCAAACTTTTGGAGTTGATCCTTTGTGTTGAGAATGTAACAGGGACACCCAAATGCTCTAAAGAATGAAATCAAAGGGGCCAAATGATGTAAAACTTCATAAGGAGTTTTCATCAACCTCTGATTTACTAAGGCTCTATTCTATACATAGCAGGCTGTATTGACAGCTTCAGCCCAAAGGTCAGTGGCAGACCAGAATCAACCAACATGGACCTTGCAGCTTCAATGAGGGTCCTGTTCTTTCTCTCCACTACTCCATTTTGCTCTGGAGTCCTTGGGATGCTATACTGCCTCTTGATTCCCTTTGATAAGTAAAACTCATCAAGAGTGTGGTTTCTGAATTCAGTACCATTGTCACTCCTCACACACTTAACTGGTAGAAATACTGCTTCTCAACGTGTAACACAAAGTTCATAATGGACTGAGCAGCCTCATCCTTTGAATGCAAGAAGAAGGTCCATACATATCTAGAGTAATCATCCACAATTACCAGACAGTATTTCTTCTTTGCCATACTCATTACCTTCACAGGACCAAAAAGATCCATGTGAAGTAGTTGTAAGCAGGCATTAGACTTGGATTCTTCTATGGTGGGAATGAAACTTATGTTGTTTCCCTTTTAAGCATGCAGTGCAGATTTCATCACAATTGAACTCCTTTATTGGAAGACCTCTCACTAAACTCTTGTGGATCAGCTGATTCATGTTTTTGAGATTAACATGACCCAGCCTTCTATACCACAGTTTAGATTCTTGGAGAGAGGCCTTGGAGAACAAGCATGGATGGCCTCTTAACTCAATTTTCTTTGACAGATCCAAGGCATATACTCTTCCTATCCTGTTAGCCTTCAGGAGAGTATTATCATCCAGTACTTTGTCAATCAAGCTCAGAACCTTGGAAGACAGAATCCTACAGTTCTGGCTTGTGAAAAGAGCAACATGTCCTTTGTCACACATCTGACTGACACTCAACAGATTGTATTTGAGATTCTCCACATGGTTGACATCATCAAATCTAATATCTCCATTAGACACAAATCCTTTCCAATGATGTAACCTTTAGCATCATTTCCAAATGAGACAAATCCTTCTTTCCCTGAGAGTAATCATGAAGAAGAGAGCTGCTCCCAGTCATGTGCATGGACCTCCACTGTCCACATACCAGATGCTTCTTTGGCATGCTGAAGAACCCTGCACAATCATAAGAAACTAGTTAGCTTTGGAGACCCAAACCTTTTTGGTTTTGGGACTGACTTCATCAACAGATTTAACCATAGTGGTTTCTTATGATTAACAGCTGATGAAGATGGAGATGGTGCTGAATGGATTTGGGCCTGGAATTCCTCTCCAGTGGTTTGATCACATGGGTTTCAAGTTGGTTAACTCTCCCCAACAGATGCTGAACCATCATAACAAGTGTGTCTGATTTGAAGCTCGAGCTTTCAGTTCATTTGACACTCCAGAGCTTGTTTTTGATGAGTTCCTGTGACCCACCATTTCCTCCTTCTTAGACTTCACAGACTTAGTCTTATGTTTATCATGAGGAACAATATCAGCTGTCTTCTGATAAACCGCATCCTTCTTAGTGGATTTGGGTAAGGCCTTGGGTTTATCAGGTTGAGATGATCGTGGTACAAACTTGGTCTCAAACTCAGTTTTCATTTTATTTATTTCTAGTTTAATGAGCTCATCCCTTTGGAGCTTTAAACCCTTTTTGTACCAACATTCATCAGATAGATGATTGAATTTACCACAAATTTCACATGGTTTATTCTTCATCTTGGACATCTTTACTGCTGAAGTGGAAACTACTGAAGGTGTGATCTTCAGTACTTTCCTCCTATCAGTACTAGGTACTGAAGGATTTGTAACAGCTGAAGACTAGTAATTCAACTGTTTTCCATCCATCCTAATAGACTGTTTGATGGATTCCTCAGCAGTTGTTAGTCCTTTTATTTCAACTGATTTGAAATGCTTTTTAGATGTTGGGTCTCTTTCAGTACTTGAGGTACATTGAGGAACAACATCTGAAGTACTCAGCTTCATATGAGTCTCAGTAGTTAGACCATCAGTCAATTTATTTGTTGAGATCTTAACACTGATTTCATTCTCTGATCTTAGATTATCATTGGAGAATGACTCACACGATAATGTGGTTTGGAGATTGCTTTCACTTTCAGACTTAACTATGGAGTTAGGAGTAAAGTCTGTTGGTGGAGCAGTATGGTTGTAACCAATGCCAAACTTCACATTTGAAGAAGTTTGCTTGCTAAGAAGCATTTCAAATCCCTTGCATGATGAGACCCAGCGTTCACACTCAACTTGGGTCACTGCAAGTTTTTCTTTGAGACTCCTGTGGTCTTCCAGAATAACCTCTAGCTTGGCCTTTTCATCATTTAATTGGCATTTAAGCTTATAAATCTCATCACTTTTACTGTTAAGAGCAGACTCATGCTCAGCTTTTCTTTTGAAAATGGTTTTCTCAAGCTCAAGTTTTTGATTTATTAATGCTACATTTGCCTCTCTAATAGAGACAAGGCAGCTATGCATGATTCAGAACATAACTTGGCTTTAGCCTCTGAAGATACCTGAGTTACCTGTGAAGATAATGCATTTGAACGGGAACCCTCAGTAGACTCCAAGGCCATGAGAGCAAGATTTCCAAAAGGGTGTTCACCACCATGTTGACTAGCACCAGCATAGTATTGCTCAGTGTGACCAGACAAGTTATCAGGTAAGCTACTCCAGTCAACAACTCCAGGTGTGAAGAAGCTGTGATGAGGTTGCGATTGAGATGGAGATGGTTGAGGTTCTGGTGGTGCATGAGATTGTGGTACAATAGGAGCTTGAACTTGATTTGACTGTGGCATATAATAGCAGGGATAAGGATATGGCATTTGACCCTGAGGAACAAATATGCAGGAGATTGAGGGTGTGATGAATGACTAGAACCAGCAGAGTGTTGCCCTTTGAATTGTGAATTGTTATTTGGAAAAGTTAAAAAGGGTGCAGAAGTGTTAGATCCAGTTGATCTACACTCTCTTGCAAAGTGTCCAAGCCTGTGGCATTTGTGACACTTCAACTTGCTCTTGTCAAAACCGACTTTGGTTTTGTCAGAGAGTCCAGGAAATTTCCTGCCAGTTCTCTTGTAGAATTTCTGCGATCTGATATTGATCAAGGCCATTTGGCTCAAAATATCCATCTCTTCTAAATCATCATCAGCAATGCCCTTCAAATCATCCATGATAAAGCATAGATTGTCACTATTATTACCAGAATGACAATCAACACTCACAAAGGCATGATTAGAATTGTTTGAGGTGAAATCAATATGCTCATCATATTGGCATTCTGATCCTGCATACTCTGACTCATGACTTACCAAGGCAGTGTTTCCTGGTACAAAATCATCAGTGAGCTTTCCAGATGATGACAATTTTCGTTTCTGTTCTATCTCTCTCTCAAATGTGAGCAATTTCCCATGGAGTTGGGTGAGAGATAGTTTGTCCAAATTTGCACTGGAGCGTAGGACAATAGTATATGTGTCCCATCTCTCAGGCAGTGATCTGAGAAATCTGTTATTCATCTGGCTGTTTGTGTATTCATGTTTGACCATTTTTAATTCAGAGATCAAACAAGAGAACCGCTCAAACTATTGAGTCAGTGTCTCACCCTTCCTATGAGAAAATGTCTCATATTGTTGGGCAAGGATTTCTCTATTATTTGCCAAGACCTCATATGTTCCTCCAAATTGTTCTTTCAAGGCATTCCAGAGGTCATGGGCAGTTTCATAATGCATTAGCCCAGAATAGATTTCATTGGGCAGTGCCATGGCCAGAATTCCACGGGCTTTTGCATCAATCTTAAACAATTTCTTATCCTCATCTGAGTATTGCTCCCTCCTCTTCGGAACCATTTGATTGGTTTCCAGGTTATTCACCATAGGCTTGTGTGGACCATGTACCACTAATGTCCAACAACCTAAGCTGTTAACAGACAGGTGATGGAGCATTCGTCGTTGCCATATGTTGTACTCATTCCTAACCAGCATCAGAGGCTTGGTTGAGGAACCAGTATTGTGAGGATCATTGGAAGGAGTAGTCATTTTAGGTCCAAATACAATTGAATTCAAGTTTTTGAAAGATTTTACACAGACCACAACAGACTCAATGAAAACCAAGAATAAATCTCAGGATGAATGACCAAAAACACAAAAAATTCAATCTCTATAACCGTTTCTTGCAACAATGCTAATTCAATCAAACTTGGATCTTGGATTAGCAGTTTCAATGATCAATTATTAGATCGATCAATGATGAACCTGGCTCTGATACCATTTGACAGGATTAGTGATATCAAGTTTGATGGATTAGAGTGTAATGCAGCGGAATAAGAACTAGAATTAGACAAATTATAGCAAGAATTTGATATTCGTATGCATTATGAATAAATACGGTTGTAAAGAGAGAATATATTTCTGTGAAAAGGAATGTTTCAATAATATCAAATGTTTCTGCTCAATCATTCACGATTACAATAAGGTTGACACTCCTTATATAGAGTGCAATCACTGCTGATATCACGGGATAGTGACATCTGGCAGATTTGTTACAAAAATAACTAAAACTTAACAAACTACTAAAATGTTCACAACTACTGAGAACATATCAGAGTGCTAAGTATAAAACATAAAACTACTGATACGAAACTACTGAAACTACAACGACTGAAGAACAAGCTCTTTAGTCGTTTTACAAAACTACTGAAAGGAAAACATAAAACTACTGAAAGAAAACCCTCACAACTACTGAAGAGGACCTCTTCAGCTGTTGTGACAACGACTGATACTTGGTCTTCAGCACTTGTCTTCAGACTTTGTCTTCAGCACTTGTCTTCAGACTTTGTCTTCAGCACTTGTGTCTTCAGCACTTGTCTTCAGCACTTGTGTCTTGAGACTTTGTCTTCAGCACTTGTGTCTTCAGACTTTGTCTTCAGCACTTGTCTTCAGGCTTTGTCTTCAGCACTTGTGTCTTCAGACTTTGTCTTCAGCACTTGTCTTCAGACTTTGTCTTCAGCACTTGTGTCTTCAGACTATGTCTTCAGCACTTGTCTTCAGACTTTGTCTTCAGCACTTGTGTCTTCAGACTTTGTCTTCAGCACTTGTGTCTTCAGACTTTTGTCTTCAGCTGTTGTGGACTTCCGCAGTTGTTGTGACGTCTGTGGGAGTTAAGGTATTTCTGATCTGGCTCATAGGTTCTTTTGGTCCAATAGATTCTTTATGCCTAAGACACATAGAACATTGATATGGTTAGTACGTTATGATCCAAGTCGGGTCATACCCAATAACAAGCTTAGCAAACACCAAATAATATTTAATTGATGATATGATCATGCAATTAAATAAATACACCAACTTAGAAAATGGGTTTTCTAAATAAGTTGCATATGAGATTGAACAACTTATATGGATATTTTGTTCATGGATATTATTTGTAATGTTGTTTAATTTAGTTAAATAACATCAAATAATGAAAGTGTGTGTACATTATATAATTATAAGGTTAATTATGTGTATATATCTATATTAATCTTTAGTTGAACACAAGATTAATGTATAAGGACCTTTTGTAAAAAAAAGGAAAAGAAGGAGAACAACCCTAAAAGGGTTCGGCCGCCCCATAGAGAGGGGCCTCTCCCTTGGGTGTTCTTGGAGGTCTTTGGAAAAAACACACACACACTTCATCTTTTCTTCTCACACACATATGCAAGAACCAAAAGCAAGAAAGAGGCTCTCCAGTCTTGATGTGGATCTCGGTTGAAAAGGGTCTTCATCACCCTTTGGAGCTCGCTGAAAAGTGTATTCAGCAGCCCCTTTTGGACGATTTTGGTACTTCAAATCCTAGCAATCATGATGTTTGCTTAGAGGCTTGTGGGTATGGACACTTGAGGACTCTACCCTTGAAGTCTTGGCCTTTCTTTTGACTCTTTTCTGACTTCTTATGGTCGATTATCACAGCATCCAGAAAGGTTTTATTATGGTATGATTATGTCATGATTTGGGTGTTCTTGCTTGTTCTGTATGCTAGTTCTTCATATAATAAATATCTTTTTGTTTATGGGTTTTTTGATTTCACATGATAATAGTAATTTTCAGAAAGTATAACATGTTTAAAGTTGTATATTCCGCTGCGTTTCATATGTTTAAATGGTGAAACAAGTTGTAAATGGTCATACAAACCCAACAGTATCTTTCACCATTTCTAGTCATTGTCTTAAAAGGACCAGATACATCCGAATGTATGATTCTCAATAAGTCTTTTGCCCTCTCGTTAGTACCACTAAAGGACGACTTGGTCATCTTACCTTGTAAATAGGATTCACACTTATCAAATGAATCACTTTAATTTGTTTTCAGAAGACCATTCTTTTGAAGTGTTTGTATCCGATTCTTGTTTATGTGACCAAGATGACAATGCCAAAGATATGAATCACTTAAACCCATTTTAAGTTTCTAGGTGCTTGATTGGTATAATGAGTTATTATAGGATGAATCATCATGAACCAATTCATAAATACCATTACCAGGCATAACCTTGAAATAAAAAACATCATCCATACAAACATAAATACCATTGTTTACAAACTTTAAATCATAACCACATTGTGTTAAAATGGAAACAAAAATTATGTTCCTAGTCAAACTTGGAGCATACAAAATGTTCTTAGAACAACTTCCAAACCATTTGAAAGTTTCAAAATATAGTCTCCTTGGGCTTCGACATCAACTTTTTCTCTATTGCCCATGTAGAGACTTGTGTCTCCTTTCTTGAAGTGCTTATTTCTTTTGAACCCCTGCAATAAATTTCAAATATGAGTTCGACATCCGGTATCCAATACCCATGTGTTTGAAGAAATAACATTTAAACCAATGTGAATCATGAAAGTTGTACCTGAGGTTTGCCCAACATCCCTCTTGTTTTTAACTCTTTGAGATAGGTTGGACAATTCCTTTTCCAATGTCCTATCTCATCACACTCAAAGCATGGATTTTTCTGCGTTACCATAGTCTTCTTAAGCTTAGGTTTTTGAGGTTCCGCTTTAGCCTTCCCTTTCCCTTTGCCTTTGATGTACCCTTTTCCTTTGGCAACATTTGCCTTGGGATCGGGGAATGTCCTTTTCTTATTGCCTCCCTCATTGATCGAGATAACATGTAGAACCTTTCTACCCATCCCAACCTTGGCTGTTTTGAGCATTGCGTGAAGCTCACCCATGCTCTTGTCCTACTCGTTCATATTGTAAATCAATATGAACGTCTCAAACCTTTTGGTTAGGCCATTAAGGATCAAATCCGTGGCCAATTCCTTTTAGACGGGACAGTTAAGCCTCTCGAGCGATCAACGTGGCTTTTCATCTTAAGAACATAAGATGATACCGATTGGGTTTCTTCCATGTGACACGCATGAAGCGCTCGAACCGTTTCCAAGCACTCAACCCTAGCTTGTTCAAGGAACATTTCCTTCAATTGGGTAACCATGTCATATGCCCCATGATGCTCCAAGTCCTTTTGGATTTCGGGAATCATAGTTCCCAACATGAGGTTGGAAAGCTACATGGAATCCTCAGTGTATTAAAGCCAATCATTATAGGCTTTAACATCCTCGGGGTCGCGTGGGTCAGGAATGGGATCGTCAAGGACATAGGCCTTTTTCTCTTGCTTGAGAATAAATCTCAAGTTTTGAAACCAGTCCATAAAGTTATTATGGTTAAAACGATCCCTCTTTAAGATGGTTCTTAGTGATAGTGTGTGGACGGTCGGGGTGGTAGCATTATTATTATAGCCATTTCTACAAAATTTACAAAGTTCATATTAGTATTTCTCAAAAAAATTCATTTTAATCATTAATACCCTTTACATGTCTCATAGACAATTAATAATTAAAATCTAAGAATCCAACGTTACATTTAAATGATGGTTAGGTGACCTTTATCCCATTATTTAAATTAACAAGGTAGTCAACATTTGACAATTGCAACCTATTGCAACTTCTAGCTTTATGGGATCGGTTAAACATCTTATGTTTAGTCGGCATGTAAAATCCCATCAACACCATTGTACTCCATGCTTCGGTGACCTATGCACATGGTTTCAAATAAAGTCGTACTATTTACACACACGTGTGAGTTTACACATACAAGTGGTTAGGTGACCTTTATCCCACAAATATGTGAAGCCCACCTCAAACACACAAGTTCCCTAGAAGTGGTTAGGTGACCTTTATTCCACAAATAGGTTCCATGTAACACCCGAATATTTATTATTTTGAAGCCGGTGGCGAAAGAAAAGAAAATAAAGTTCAAAAGTCGAGGGACCAAACCGCCAACGAAGAAAAGTTGGGAAATGTGGTGACATATGTAGGGAGAGGGTAGGCCACTCTCCCCACACTCACATTTCAGCTCACGAAGAGGAGAATAGAGAGAAAGAAGGGAAAAAGAGGAAAAAGTGTTGGTTTGGGTCGCCAAAATCGTCGTGAAGCAAGCCGAATCGAAGCTCTTGTCGTTGTGCTCGTTTAGGTGAGTTCTAGGACCCCTCTTTCACATGTTTTTGAATGATTTTGGGGCTGGAACACATCTGAAAACCCTTTTTCGCGTTTTTGGGTGAAGACCCGTATGTATGCGTGTATGTATGCGTAGGACCCGTTTGGGGCTTGATTTCTTGCTTGGTTGTTCTTGATTAATGTTATGGTATGCATCCCTAAGGTTTAGGATGGTCGATTTAGGCTTAAAATGGGTTTAGATGAGTTTGGAGGCCGAAAACCCTCGGCTGCAGTCGGGTTGAACTGCATTCTACATCAGTTAGGGTTAGGCGACCGACTGGAGGCCGAATGGAGGCCATACGGCCGATTAGGGTGCGATTGGGGTCCATTCGCACGATTGGGGTTCATTCGCACGATTGGAGGGCCAGTCGCATGGGGTCATGCGACTGAGGGTCCATTCGCACGACTGGATGTTCATTAGCATAGGTGTTCATCCGTATTAGTTCAATCGCATGATGTTCAGTCGCATGGAGGCCATGCGACTGAAGGGTGTCCATACGCCCGAATAGGGCTGTTGAACCCGAGGAAGGTGTAGATTGACTTCTGACTTTCGGGGGAAAGTGCAAATGTAAGTTTTGACGTAAAGGTTCCCATAAGAGTTTTAAGACGACGATCGAGGTCTTAGAAAGCATGTTGGGCATGATGAGGGTGATGATGTTGCATGTTGTGTATGTATGATGTTGCCCTGTATGATGTGATGTTGATGCATGTTAATGTTCCTTAGTGTGATGTATAATATCTTTCCTATGGCTTTACTTGTTATGATGAATGAACGAAGTATTATGTAACGTAAAATGAAAGATAAAGAAAGAGGAACATGATGAATGAATGCGTGTATTAATGAACGAATGAAACGTCTTGCACACATCGGATACTGGGTCCTTCTTGGTGATTGACCCTAAATGTAGAACCTCTACTGCTCACCCCTAGTACTGTGGCATACGTTTAGCTGTCATTCGTTGACTTCGGCCCAGTAGCTAAGACTGATGGTTACTCCTAGTACCGTGGCATACGTTTAGCTGTCATTTGTTGACTTCGGCCCGGTAGCTACGACTAACCAGGGTGTAGCACATGGTATTGGTATGGATGATGTCCGATGCGCAAGTAAGGTAATGAAAGAACGAATGAACGAATGAAGAAGATAATAATGATATTATCTATGTGTACGTATGATGTGTGATCATGTAAAAGTACGAATGGTTTTATCTGAAAGTAAAGTATGTTTTATTTATAAAACTAGAACTCACTCAGCAACATTGACTTTGATGTGTTTCCAGTTGGCAGGTAATGATTGCTGAGGATGGCACGGGCGACTACTCAGCCCTTTTGGGATGGCATTCTTTTGATTAATGTTTTTGCATTGTAATGCGAACAAATAATTTTTGTAATGAATGTTGTATTAGTTTGCAAAAGCATTTACATGGAAATGAAAGTTTGTTTTAGTTTTCCGCTGCGATTTATTAAGTACAAATGTAATTATATGTTTTATGTGCGATAAGAACTCAGCTGTAAGCGTCCCGGGAACGGGGCCTTACATTTCAAGTGATTCGAGTGTCGTGTAAAAGGATGGTGTTAAACTTGTTTCCAAAGGGATTTTTGTTTTCAACAATTCCAGTTAGGAAAACTCTATGTACATTGTATTCACATGCTTTCAAATACATGGTACCCTACGGTTCTTTTTATTAAAATCTCTTTTATTTTGAAATCATTAATCCTTTTAATAACTTTTATTAATATATTAATTATTAAGAACCATGAAAATTCATCTTGTTATGATTATTAGTTAAGATTGTTAAGCATATCCAAATAACAAACAATCAACATAAAAGGGATAATCAAACAAGCATAAACAAAACAACCACATGTGCATAACCATAGCCACTTAGGTGACCAAACTTGTTTGCCATCACAAGTGTGGTCATAAGGTCTTTTCTAAGGGTTAATAACAATGCAAAGATAGGATCTCCAAAGACCCCCACTTGAAATTGCATCCAAATGCTTCAAGTCCTTCTCTTTGTTCCTTCCTTTTGTGCTTTCAACTTATGCATCTTCTTTTACAAAATTTATGTCCTAATACATAATTTTCTAATAAAAGAAAATACACCTAATCTATTTATTACATCACAATTGAATGAATAAATAAATTACAACAATATACAAGCACAAAAGAATAAATATTACAACCATAATGAATGAAATCAACCAAAACAAATCATTCATCCAAAACCAAATCAAGACAAGGTCAAGGCTAGGTTATGCACCAATATGAAACATCATATACAACATACAAGAACCAAAATATATCCCCATTTAACCCTAAATGTTTGGCCAACATAAACCGAAAATCTCGGGTTTATGTCCAAACACAATAATCAACCATTTGACACCGTTCTTTCAAGGTTTAATCACAAGCATGTAAGATATAACCTTGAATGATTGGGGATTCATTATATCACCACAAAACATCCCCTATTAGGTTGTTAAAACCCCATAAAAACCAATTTTACAAGGACAATAGAAGCTAGTCATCCACATATCCGGGTCTAGATGCCAATGTTGGTTTTGTTGGACCATAAACATAGTTGTTTAACCATTTAAACATGAAAATGCAGCGGAAACAAAGCTAAATAATATGTTATATAATATTAAATTTAAGCATATTATTTGTCTACAACAAACCCAAGAACATAAGGATCAAATATATGTAAATGGACTAGCTATCAAGAAGAAATAACAATCAAACATTACCCATAATGCTACCTTTGAAGAGCTGCTGAAAAACATGTGATATGAGGAAGAAAATGAAGTTCTTGAATGACCAAAACACCACTAAGAGGTGTCCTCAAGCATCCATACCCACAAGGATCAAGCAAAGACCCTTTTGCTAGGATTTGAACACCCAAAATGAACCAAGAAAGCTGCTGAAAAACCTCTTTTCAGCCGAGATAATCTTAAAGAATAGAGAGAGTTTTTGCCTTGTGATTCTTGCATGTGTGAGAGACAGTGAGAGGTGGAGTGTGGGATAATTCAATAGTGTCTCTTCTCAAGACAAATGAAAACCCATAACCCCATAAAGGAGGCGGCCGAAAATGGCCCTTTCAAAAGGGGTTTCCGCCCAAAACGTTTATTAAACAAAAGGTTTATAAGTTATTTTTGAGTTATGTAATTAACCTATTATTTATATAACTCTTACACTCTCTTATTATTTGATGTTATTTAACCAAATCAAATAACATTACAAATAATATTCATGGACAAAATATCCTAATAAGTTGTTCCATCTCATATGCAATTTATTTCGAAAACTATCACATCTCGACAGAAGCGTGAAATGATTATTTGGGTGTGACTTGTTTGTACAGAAATCATTGATTAACAAAGTATCATATTGGACAACAACATATATTTAAAGATAACATAACATACTACATAAGATAATAATAAGGTTAGGATTACATTAAACCATGATAGTCAAAATTTGATCTAATTTAATCCTATTACAACATATTTTCTAACTGCTACATTTTCAGTAAAGGTAGAAATGAGCGTCCACCGATATGCTGAGATCATACATATTCACAGTTAGATTCAAACAAACTTTTCCCATAACTTCTCCCCAGCCTTTATACACATCAAAAGAGAACATTAAGCTGTTAGACATGATGAATTCCTCAAAAAGCATACTCAAAATAGTCAACATAATGTTGGTGAGTTCATATGTTTCTCTTACATAAAATAGTATTAATGCATCAAATACAACCAAACCTTACTTAATAATCAGATCAACCATACTGTCATAACATAATTCATAAATCAGATTATATAGCATCACAACACTCATCCTGTTGGTGCAGGAAATTATTCCCTAAGTAGCGCTACCTATATTATTCAACGGTTCTACATCCGAATTAATGGTTGTAACATAAATGACAGTACATCTCAAAAATTTGCATCAATCATAATATCAATAGTATGCTTTTTCCCCCAAAAGTTTATATAAATAAAAACGGGGCTATAAATCTCAACTTACTCCAAGAATGAACCTATAAACTAAATATTTACAGTTCAGAAAACATAAATATTTTCTTCAAAATTTTCAGTACCTCAAATATTATCAAAACTTTTACAATAAATAGTTAATGAAATAAAGCATAACATACTCAGATTTCATATTTTAATTATCTATAGTTTATTTCCAATTATTAAAAATACCTTCTAATTTCTAAAAATACCCAAATTTGATCAGAATATTTGGCACAATATTTATAACTCTTAAAATTTTTCCCAATATTAAATCATAGCAGAGTCAATTTTTATGATTTTCATCATTTTACTAATATTTAGTAAAAATATCAGAATATGTCCAAAAATTCCTATTTTTGTACAGATTGTTCTTTTCAGCTTTTAATATTTTCTGTAATTTTCTCATAATTTATTTCAAAGTTAAAGTATTTTTTGCGATTTTCATGTTTCAGAAATTTTCAAAATTCATAAGTTATTCATATCTTCATGTTAGGTCATGAAAATTTTTCTGTAATTCCTATAATTCATAAGGTTTAAGATATAATTTTCTCAATATCATCCCAGGTTCAGTTCTTCCAGGATAAATTTTTCCTTTAAATACTAAGATAATTTGTATAAATTATTTTATTCATAGGAATGGCATTAAAATCTGTAGAACTATAATTGTTAATATTCTAAACATGCCTCCAATGTTTGTTCCCACAATCATAGTCTATAACATAATAAACTGAATTTAACAAGTTGCACATAAGGTTTTAATCCTTAATTGATAATTTCTTTTATATAAATTTCGATTATCAAGTTTCATTTTGTTTATTTCAGATTCTAAAATCCTTGTTACTAACTTTTTAAATAAAGTTGATATGTTTATAGAATTCATAAAGATCTTAGATGTAAAATCATAAGAGTTAATCATATGTTTGTTTAAACATATATATAATCTTTGTAATCTTGACTTAGACATGGTTTAGAGAGTGAAACCTTGATTTTGATAACAAGAAGAGGTGAGGATAACTGATGGAAACTTCTTTCTCTGTCGAACCAAGTTAAGCGGATGTTCCCACATCTTGTTCTTTTTGTGACAACCGGATGGAAGATGATGATGGTTGATTGTGGTGATAACCGAGAACTTAGAAAGAAGTGGTAGTATAGAGGTGACCATGAGTGGGGATGATGATGGTACTTGTTTTAAAAGATGGCGACCGAGAGGATTGAGATGGTGGTTTGTGGCTTATGGTGGTGTGTTAACCGAGAGAACAAGACGGAGGATTATGGTGTTAGCCGAGAGTTTTGAAATGGTAGTTTAGATGGTGTGTGTGGTTTATGCAATAACTGATGGGGGTCATATGGGGTATCGGCCGAATTAATGGAGGGGACTCCATGATGGCTCTAGGGTAATAGGCTTATAAGGTGGCAAGAAACAAAGCATGGTGAGTGTCTTTTGGAGCTAGGTGGCAACTATGGGTGTAATGACTCATCAAGTTCTCTATTGCAAAGCTTAGCAATTGTTTAGGTTGCTAATCGGATTGCTCAAGACTCTAATGAACCGAGTCTTTGAGCTTAAATGATGCTTGAGTTTTGGGTGTATAAAGTTTACTTAGTTTTGTTTTGATGTAAGTTTCTTTGATGTTAACTTGTTTTGAGATGATTGGTTGGGTTATGTTTTTGTATTTGGTGAATGGTTTGATGTTATTGAGTTGAAATATTAGATCATATTGTGAGATCCATGACTTATGAATATGGATACATGCACACATAAAGTTATACATGCATGCAACCATGCATACGTGCAACATATATATATATATATGCATATAAACATATAATATACATATGTATTTAACAAAAAATGGCACATGCATTCGTAAGGTATGCATGTAAACATGCATACGTATAATTTATCATAATAATTCACAATCAATATATAATATATATATATATTAATTTTACTCGTAAACTATTTTTTTGTCTAACCCTATTATTAGAGTCGTCACATTCTCCCCCCGTAAAAATAATTTCGTCTCGAAATTTACTTAGAAGATAATACCTAAAGTTGAGGGGAACTTATGTGGTTACTGATTCCAATAGATAGGGATATTTTCTCAAAATCTCATATTCTCTTTCCCAAGTATATTCCAGACCTCTTTTGGCATTCCAGTTAACTTTTACTATAGGAATTTTACTTCTTCTTAACCGTTTCACCTCTTTATCCACTATGGCTATTGGTTCTTTTGTGAAATGAAGCTTCTTGTCTACTTTTATTTCTTGAACTGGAACTTTTAATGTCTCATCTGCTAGACATTTCTTTAGATTGGATACATGAAAATGTTGTGTACTTCATTTAATTCTGAAGGCAGATTCAACTTATATGCTACTGAACCAATCCTATCAGTGATTTCAAATGGACCAATATACCTGGGATTTAACTTATTTCTTCTTTCAAATCAAACTATGCCTTTTGTGGGTGAAACCTTTAAATAGACCTTATCTCCAATTTGAAATTCTAGTGGTTTTCTTCTTTTATCAGCATAACTTTTCTGTCGATCCCTGACAGCTTTCAACCTGTTCTTAATTTCAAGAATCTTATCTGAAGTTTCTTGTATCAATTCAGGTCATGTTAGTTGTCTGTCTCCTATTTCATCCCAACATAAGGGTGATCTACACTTCCTCCATATAAAGCTTCAAATGGGGTTGTTCCAATACTAGAATGATAACTATTATTATATGAAAATTCTATTAAAGGAAGATGTGTATCCCAATTTCCACCAAAATCTAATGCACAAGCTCGTAACATATCTTCCAAAGTTTGTATTGTTTTCTCACTTTGACCATCTGTTTGTGGATGATATGCTGTACTAAGATTTACCCGAGTCCCTAATGCTTTTTGTAATGTTTGCCAGAATCTGGATGTAAATCTACTATCTCTGTCTGATATGATTGAAATAGGTATTCCATGTCTGGATACAACTTCTTTTATGTAAATTCTTGCCAATTTTTCCATTTTATAATCTTCCCTGATTGGTAGGAAATGTGCTGATTTTGTTAGCATGTCCACTATAACCCATATAGTGTCATATCCATTTGAAGTCCTTGGTAATTTGGTTACAAAATCCATAGTTATTTGATCCCATTTCCATTCTGGAATTTCTGGCTGTTGCAAGTATCCAGAGGGTTTTTGATATTCAGCTTTTATTCTTGAGCAAATATCACATTTGCCTACATATTCTCTGACTGATTTCTTCATGCCTGGCCACCAGTATTGGTTTTTTATATCTTTGTACATTTTGTTATTCCCTGGATGTATAGAATACCTTGATTTTTGTGCCTCTTGTAGGACAAGCTTTCTAAGTATAAAATTATCTGGTATCCAAGTTCTTCCTTTAAATTTCAGAACTCCATTTGTGTCTTCCTTTAAATCTTTCATTTGCCCTTTTAATGTTAACTTATCTTTTTGCTGAGCTTCCCGTACTTGAATTATCAATTCAGAACGTAATTCCATTCTCATGGCACATACTCGCAATGGTTTTGTTCTTTCTTTTCTACTCAACGCATCAGCTACTACATTTGCCTTTCCTGGATGATACTTGATTTCACAATCATAATCACTTAGTAGCTCTATCCATCTTCTTTGTCTCATATTCAACATTTTTCTAATCAAAGATATACTGTAAGCTTTACACCTTGTGCCATACAGATAATGTCTCCAGATTTTAAGTGCAAATACTACTACTCCTAATTCCAAATCATGAGTAGTATAATTCTTTTCACTAACCCTAAGTTGTCTAGAGGCATAAGCTATTACCTTATTTCTTTACATTAGAACACATCCAAATCCTTGACGTGAGGCATCACAATATACAATAAATCATCAGTCCGTTCTGGTAATGCTAAAATAGGAGCACTGCATAATTTATCTTTTAATAACTCAAATGCAGCCTTTTGCTTTTCTTTCCAAATATAGGGTCTGTCTTTTTGAGTTAATTCTGTGAGTGGTTGAGCTATTCTTGAGAAATTTTCTATGAATCTTCTATAATATCCTGCCAATCCTAAAAATTGATGTACCTCCGTTGGTGTTTTTGGATCTTCCCATTTCTGAACAGCTTCTATTTTTGCGGGATTTACCTGTATACCTTCTTGATTAACGATGTGTCCAAGGAATTGTACTTCCCTTTCCAGAATTCGCATTTTGAGAATTTTGCATATAATTTTTCTTTTCTTAATAACTCCAAAGTCAAACTTAAGTGTTGTTCATGATCGTCCTTGTTTTTGGAATAAATTAAAATGTTATCTATAAAAACTATGACAAACTTATCTAGGTAGGGTTTACATATCCTATTCATTAGATCTATAAATGCTTCTGGAGCATTAGTTAACCCAAATGGCGTTACCAAAAACTCATAATGACCGTATCTTGTTCTGAATGCAGTCATTGGTATGTCCTCCTCTTGAATTCTCAGTTGATGATATCCTGATCTTAAGTCAATCTTTGAAAAGTAACTAGACCCTTGTAATTGGTCAAATAAAACATCTATCCGGGGTAAAGGATATCTATTCTTTATAGTCACTTTATTGAGTTCCCTATAATCAATACACATTCTAAAAGTTCCATCTTTCTTTTTAACAAATAGAACTGGTGCACCCCAAGGTGATGTACTAGGACGTATAAATCCCTTATCTAATAGCTCTTGTAGTTGATTCATTAATTCCTTCATTTCTGTTGGTGCTAAACGATAGGGTGCTTTAGCTATAGGAGTGGTCCCTGGTACTAATTCTATTTTGAATTCTACTTGATGATGGGGAGGTAAACTAGGTAATTCGTCAGGAAATATATCAGGATATTCATTAACAACAGGAACATTTTCTAAGCTCTCTTTAGCTACTTGGGTGTAAAAAATATGTTCTAGGAAAGCTAAACATTTCTATTTTAAACACTTTTGTGCGTTCTTACAAGAAATTATCTTCATCGTACGTCTAGTTTTCTCACCATATACACATAGTGTTTCATTAATCAAAGGAATTCTTACCATTTTCTTGCCACATATTATTTTAGCCTGATTCTCACTTGACCAGTCCATACCCAAAACAATATCAAATCCTCCTAAATTGATAGGAATCAAATCTATATCAAAACGATATCCATCTAAATTTATAGTACTGTTAGGAATAATTTCACAAGCCTCAATTATCTTACCTTCAGCTAATTTTATCATATATTTTTGATTTAGCTCTTCTGAGGTTAAGTTAAATAGTGGTCTAAATGTGTTCGACACAAAACTATGAGTTGCTCCCATATCAAATAGTACGGTAGCATATTGATTGTTTATAGGAAACGTACCCGTTACAACCTCTGGTTCGTGTTGAGCTTCTTCAGCTTGTATTATAAAAGCTCTTCCTCAAGGGTTGCTATGATTGACTGGAGCCTTACCCTTTCGTTGTGGACATTTGTTTCGAAAGTGGTCTTCATTTCCACATTGATAGCAAACTGGTTTTGGGTTAGTGGGGCTCTTACAGTCTCGGGATATATGTCCCATCTTCTTGCAATTTTAACAAATTACTATTACGCAATTACCTTGATGGTATCGCTACCAGGTATTACACCAGGGCAGGTTCGTGATTTGTAGTTTCTTTTCCTGTGTCATCCCTAAGAAGTTTCGGGTGGGTTGTCGGTGTAACACCCCAACCCAAGAAGGCTGACGTGTCACTATCACGGTAACCAAAATCCAAACATCATTCCATTATTCATAACGATTAAAATTTAAATAACCAAAAAGAAACACTAGTCTAAAATCCAAAAGAAAAGTCACTACATCAAATTAAATAAACTCTTCTTTATGCAGAACTCCACTCTTCACTCCCCTCCCGGATGGCCATGCTGACCTGACGTGCGTGAAAAACAAAAGCACGCCTGAGCATAACGCTCAGTGAACGGAATAACAGATAAAAAAATAAACAAATATGATGATGACATAGGATAACATAATACCAAAAGAACATAACCCGAGCTAATAATCATATCATATAATAACTTAACAGAGGAAACACAGGTAGCGAGCCCGTGAACCAATGTGACATAGAGTATGGGCAGACATACAGACCATTCACCGGAGTCCTAAATGGAGTGGTGTGTAACCATCCATCAGGAAATACAGGACTAACCTAGGATCGATCCATACGCCTCTGAGGAAATAATAATATAACAGGACGGCCAACATAATTTCAAGGTCCTCTTTAGAGACGCCGTGATCTCAGCTCACCGCCACGGTTGGTGCCATGTTATCGATGCCACAATAACGCGTCTTGGTCAGCCCCAAAATAGGGAGAGCCCACGTTACAAATTTGAGAAATATAAAGTAGTCTAGCTATTTATAACAGATCAACAACAAACAAGCTAAGTATTACAGGAATCAAACTAGAGACGAACAGAAATCAAATATGAGACAAGAATCAGGAATTCGTACCTTAATTTTATACAACAAGGCCAAGTAGAAGAAAATTCCCCTTTTTATAATTACTCCGAATTGGTATGAGAACCTATAATTTACTTAGTAGTGTGAATTAGGTTACTTACAATATTTAACTTGCTATTTCATTGCTTTTCCGACGACAATATGGTAATTTAATTATCCAAAACCAAACTTATTTAATTAGCATCTTCCATTCCAATTTTAATCTCTCTAATCATACTATAAGTTATACATAAGAAGCTTACCATTAATAAAACAACTTATGTTACAAGTTCTTTATTTAAGCAAAATCAAGTATGTATACGTGGCATCTGCCAACATATTAATTTGGCTCATATTATCCTATTTACTATTTTAAAATCCCATGGCTAACAACGACAAATCCATTTGTATTGTTCAATTGATCTTACTTGTATTTCAACTATATATCATTCAATCATCATTTATGTGTATTAGAATATCAAAACCATTCAACTAGTTTGGGTAGTTATTAACATTGTTCTTAACAGAATGTTTTCTACGGTTGATTCATGCATGTGTGGCTGTATATAAGCCTTAAAACTAGCCTAATCCAACCTCAATTGCATGAATCTCCATTAACAGAATGGATCGCGGAAAATATAGCTTTCCACCTTTTATATCTTTAGCTATGTTAACATCTCAATAATCAAATCCCAAACAATGGCCAAGATTGTCGCCGGAAAATCAACACTTAATGACATCATACCCAAAAAGAAATCTCGTACGTAGTTCTCGATTCAGTCTAAAGCATGAAAATATTACCTTAACAATCGAGAAAAACAACCCAGATGGAACGATAGTAGACGATTATGTGACCGAACGATGCCACAGAACATAAGTCGAACAAGAATCGTAACAATTCAGACGAACCTTTAGTGCCTGACGCTCCTGATTCAGGTAGTCGAAAGGAATTTAGCGGACTTCACGATATAATTTTGTTCATGATCAACAGAGATAGATAAGTTACCTTAACAACTAATTAACAAACTCTTTAATCTACTTAGAACCGTGGACAGAGTAGGGATCAGAACGGTGAGTTTCGATCACTGCCAACGTCTCAAACGGACTATCGGATCACGAACCCGGTAGCTTTTCGAACGGATCAAAAACTGATCAAGATTGGTTGTTGTGCGACTTTAGGTAACGTGTGGGAATTGGAGGTTTTGAAAGTGTTTATCACCAAAACAACACTTGATTATAAGGAATTATCAATCGTATTATTCACACGGTTTGTTGTAGGAGATATACATCACTCTTTAAACAAATTATGCAACGTGCTTCTATATATGTGTCAAATTTATTATTATTATTATTATTATTATTATTATTATTATTTTTATTTTATTATTATTTTTATTATTATTTTCGGATATTATAATTCTACTCCCTTAAAATAATTTCGTCCACGAAATTGGTAGTTACACATCGAAAAACGGTTATGACATAACATACATAGAGTGAATAAAATTAACGAGTGAATGGAATAACTTGAAATCGTTTAGATGCAATGACAGAACTAATAAGGTAAACAGAAACGTGTAAGAACTAGTCTAAAAATCAGAAACAGATAAATGAAAAGTTTATAACTTAAAGTCAAGATACATCAAATGAAAATACACGAAAACAAAATAGTAGATGCAAACAGATTCGAATATTGAGAACGAATCGTCTCTTCCGTTTCCCATGTGGCTTCGCGTTCAGAATGATTCCTCCATAACACCTTAACGAAAGGAATAGTTTTCTTACGCATGATGCGTTCTTGTCGATCAAGAATAGCTTCAGGTTCTTCCTCAAATGATAAGTCGTCACGAATCAAATGAAGCGGATAATTTACAACGTGAAGTGGATGGTAGTTGTATCCCCTTAAAAGAGATACATGGAAAACACATGCACATGTGATAGCTGAGGTGGTAATGCCAGACGATAGGATACTTCACCAATTCTCTCTAATATTTCAAATGACCCGATGAATCTTGGACTGAGCTTCCCTTTAATGCTAAAACGACGTACGCCTCTACATGGTGAAACCCGTAGAAAACTTGTCACCGACATTAAACTCCAAAGGTCGACCATGTCGATCTGCATAACTTTTCTGTCTACTTTGAGCTTCCTTCAACTTTTCTCAAGCAGTAGCAACTTTCTCATTGGTGATGTGTACCAACTCAGGTCCTTCAATAATCTTTTCACCAACCACTTCCCAACAAATGGGCGCTCTGCATTTACGACCATATAATAATTCGAAAGGTGCCATGCCAATGCTAGCTTGCCAACTATTATTGTAAGCAAACTCGACCAAACACAAGTACTCATCCCAATTCCCAGTCCACTCCAGGGTACATGCTCGAAGCATGTCTTCGAGTGTCTGGATAGTGCGTTCTGACTGGCCATCTGTCTGAAGATGAAACGTTGTGCTAAACCTCAATTTAGTACCCCACGCAGCTTGTAAGCCCTTCCAAAAACGAGAAGTAAATCTTGGGTCTCGATCAGAAACAATAGAGATTGGAGTTCCATGAATTCTGATAATCTCTTGGGTAAACACTTCAGATAGTTTACTAACAGAGAATCCCTGCTGAATAGGAAGAAAATGAGCCGATTTTGACAATCTATAGACCACAACCCATATTGCGTCATTTATCTTGAATGTTCCTCGTAACCCTGTCACAAAATTCATGGAAATGTCATCCCATTTCCATACAGGAATAGGTAGTGGCTGAAGCAACCCACTAGCTCTCTCATGCTCAATCTTGACCTGCTGACAAGTAAGACACCTGCTGACAAATCTAGCCACGTCCTCTTTCATACCATTCCACCAAAAGTTTTGATGAAGATCATGATACATCTTAGTAGATCCAGGATGTATAGTGAACGGAGAACTGTGTGCCTCGGCTAATAACGATTCTCGAAAAGAAGAATCATTAGGCACACACAACGTTTGTCATACCAAATTACTCCACGCTCATCCATTCTGAATTCTGACTATTGTCCGTCATCTAACTTTTGCATAACTGTCCAAAGTTCACCATTGTCTTGTGTGCTTCTTGATCCGAGATACTAGATCTGGCTCAATATGAAGTCTGGCTAGATATGCGTTACCCTTACCAATTTGCGAGCCAATACCCAGTCTTTCAAGGTCAATAATTATCTGAGGCTGTAACTGGAGTGAGGCTACCATCCCGGAATTCTTCCAACTAAGAGCATCAGCTACTACATTAGCCTTTCCTGGATGATACTGAATGTTGGCATCATAGTCTTTCAATAGCTCTAACCATCTCCTTTGTCTCATGTTTAATTCCTTCTGCGTGAAAATATACTTCAAACTCTTATAATCGGTGAAGATATCACAAGTCTCTCCATAAAGATAGTGCCGCCAGATCTTTAACGCGAAAATCACAGCAGCAAGCTCAAGGTCATGTGTAGGATAATTAACCTCATAAGGTTTCAACTGTCGTGAGGCATAAGCAATGACCTTTCCATATTGCATCAACACCCATCCAAGCCCTTTCTTTGAGGCATCACTATTAATCTGGTATCCACCCGTACCTGATGGAAGTGTAAGAATCGGGGCAGACACCAATCTCTTCTTAAGCTCTTCGAAACTTTTCTCTTGCTCATCATTCCAAGAGTATTTAACCCCTTTCCTTAGAATTTGTGTAAGGGGTAGAGCAATAACAGAGAACCCTTCGACAAATCTGCGATAGTAACCAGTAAGACCAAGAAAACTTCGGACTTCTGTGGCTGAAGTAGGTCTTGGCCATTTTGTGATTGCCTCTATCTTCGCTGGGTCCATCATAATACCATCTGCACAAACCACATGACCCAGAAAGGGTACTTGACTTAACCAGAATTCACATTTTGAAAACTTAGCATAAAGCTTCTTTTTACGCAAAGTTTCAAGCACAATACGAAGATGGTCTTCATGTTCCTCCTTACTCTTAGAATATATTAGAATGTCATCAATAAAACGATGAAGAATTATCCAAATAGTCACGGAACACTCGGTTCATAGGTCCATGAAAACAGTCGGGGCATTAGTTAACCCAAACGGCATAACTAAGAATTCATAGTGACCATAGCGCATACGAAAAGCTGATTTCGGGACGTCAGAATCTTTAATCTTCAACTGATGATACCCGGACCTCAAATCAATTTTAGAGAAACATTTTGCACCCTGAAGCTGATCAAATAAGTCATCGATACGAGGTAGAGGGTAACGATTCGAATAGTGATCTTATTTAATTCCCGAGTGTCAATACAAAGCCACATAGTTCCATCTTTCTTCTTTACAAACAGAACCGGTGCGCCCCAAGGCGAGACACTTGGTCAAATAAATCCAAGATCTAATAACTCCTGTAATTGCCCCTTTAGTTCCTTGAGTTCAAGTGGTGCCATACGATATGGTGCCTTGGAAATCGGCTCAGCACCAGGAATAAGATCAATAGTGAATCCACCTCGCGATCTGGTGGAAGTCCAGGTAATTCTTTAGGAAAAACATCCAGAAAGTTGCAAACAATCGGATAATCAGAAATATTAGGCTCCTTAGAAGATACAATTTTTACTGAAGCAAGGAATCCTACACAGCCTTGCAGTAGGGATTTGTGAGCCTTAAGTGCTAAAATTATTTGAAGAGTTTTTCCAGGTTTAGTCCCCTGATAAATGAGTTTAGGATGATGGGGATCTCCAAACATAATGCGACGAGTCTGACACTCAATTGTGACATGATGCTGAGTTAACCAACCCATTCCCAAGATAACATCAAAATCTTCCATTTGCATGGGTAGCAGATCCGTTGTAAGAATAAGCGATTCGACTCGAATTGGACAATCCTCATACACGTGGGAGATTACAACAAAGTTTCCTATAGGAGTCATAATATTCAGAGTATATTTTAATAATATGGAGTCATTGCTAGATGTTTAACAAAAGAATGAGAAACTATAGAGTGTGTTGCTCCGGTATCAAAAAGGACTTGAATATCACGAGTGCCTAACATGAGAGTACCAGAAATAGTACCTAAAGAATTAATGATACCATGATACACTCAGTAAACAGATAACAAGCACAATTTGAATTGTAAGAATTTTAGATTATTCAGATATGACAGATTCACATATGTGAGAAATATCAAGAATCGTACCTGGTGTGTTTGCAGCATCCTTTGCGTTCAAGGCAAACACTCGTCCTCCATTAGAAGGTTGTTTAGCGTTACTTCCAGCCTGTCCTTTATTATCAGGGTATGGACGGTCTTTTAGTAAATGGCCAGTCTTTCCACATCTGAAACAGGCTCCTAAAGCTCGACGACAGACGCCAAAATGACGTTTCCCACATGTAGTGCACACCGGGGCTTGCTCTTGACCTTGGTTTTCGGTAGGCTTAGAATTCTGCTGTTTTTGTTTCAATTGATTTCCTTGGCGGTTATTATTTTTGTTGAATTTGGCTTTCCGATCATTTGTATTATGCTTCCCATTCGAAGATTGCCCAGAAGGTGCGGTTTGGTTCCCTTCACGATTTCTCTTACGACTCTCCTCAGCTTTAGCCAACCTCTTCTTGTTCTCCATGTCAAGTGTTTTCACGGCATCGGCCACTTCATTAATGTTGTTAAACTTTTGGGTCACTATCCATCTTCGGGTCCTCTCATGAACTGCCCATTTCAACTTTTCTGCTTGGACCACTGGGCTACCTGCAGCTTCTCCAAGAAAACTAGCCAGCCTACAAAATCTAGCCATAAATTCTTGCCAAGGTTCATCATCTCGTTGCTCAATAGATGCATGTTCTCGTGCATATTTATTTCGTTCCACTTCAGAGAAGTACTTTCGGAAGAATATAGTGCGGAAGTCAGCCCAAGGAAGGGTAGCAGCATAACCCTCACCACCATGTGCAAGTTTGACCCCTTCCACCAAACAAGAGCATCATCCTCTAGTTTGTAAGAAGCCAACCTAGTTTTAAATACATCACCAACTCCTAGCACCTTGAAAATCTTCTCCACATGAGCTATCCAGTTCCGAGCATCCATTGGTGTAGCAACATCACTAAAAGATCTTGGTCTTTGCTTCATAAAGCGCTCAAGCCAAATATAAATCTCATCCACAGGTGGTGTTGCATTTCCGCCAGGAGGTGGTGCTGTGTTGTTTCCACTAGGTGGTGGTCCTGTATTGTTTCCACTAAAAATCGCTTGTTGCATCTGTTGAACGACTGTTTGAGCGGTCTGAGTCATCATAAAAAAATACACAAAAATAAAAAATATGATGATGACATAGGATAACATAATACCCAAAAGAACATAACCCGAGCTAATAATCATATCATATAATAACTGAACAGAGGGAACACAGGTAGCGAGCCCGTGAACCAATGTGATATGGAGTATGGGTAGACATACAGACCATTCACTGGAGTCCTAAATGGAGTGGTGTGTAACCATCCATCAGGAAATACAGACTAACCTAGGATCGATCCATACGCCTCTGAGGAAATAATAATATAACAGGACGGACAACATAATTTCAAGGTCCTCTTTAGAGACGCGTGATCTCAGCTCACTGCCACGGTTGGTGCCACGTTATCGATGCCGCAATAACGCGTCTTTGTCACCCCCAAGATAGGGAGAGCCCAGGTAACAAATTTCAGAAATATAAACTAGTCTAGCTATTTATAACAGATCAACAACAAACAAGCTACATATGACAGGAATCAAACTAGAGACGAACGGAAATCAAATATGAGACAAGAATCAGGAATCCGTACCTTAATTTTATACAACAAGGCCAAGTAGAAGAAAATTCCCCTTTTTATAATTACTCCGAATTGATATGAGAACCTATAATTTATTTAGTAGTCTGAATTAGGTTTACTTACAATATTTAACTTGCTATTTCATTGCTTCTCCGATGACAATGTGGTAATTTAATTATCCAAAACCAAACTTATTTAATTATCATCTTCCATTCCAATTTTCATCTCTCTAATCATACTATAAGTTATACATAACAAGCTTACCATTAATAAAACAACTTATGTTACAAGTTCTTTATTTAAGCAAAACCAAGTATGTATACGTGGCATGTGCCAAACATATTAATTTGGCTCATATCATCCTATTTGCTATTTTAAAATCCCACGGCTAACAACGACAAATCCATTTGTATTGTTCAATTGATCTACTTATATTTCAACTATATCATTCAATCATCATTTATGTGTATTAGAATATCAAAACCATTCAACTAGTTTAGGTAGTTATAACATTGTTCTTAACAGAATGTTTTGTACGGTTGATTCATGCATGTGTGGCTGTATATAAGCCTTAAAACTAGCCTAATCCAACCTCAATTGCATGAATCTCCATTAACAGAATGGATCGAGGAAAATATAGCTTACCACCTTTTGTATCTTTAGCTATGTTAACATGTCAATAATCAAATCCCAAACAATGGCCAAGATTATTGCCGGAAAATCAACAATTAATGATATCATACCCAAAAAGAAATCTCGTACGTAGTTCTCGATTCAGACTAAAGGATGAAAATATTACCTTAACAATCAAGAAAAACAACCCAGATGGAACGATAGTAGACGATTGTGTGACCGAACGATGCCACAAAACAGAAGTTGAAAAAGAATCGTAACTATTTTAATGAACATTTAGTGCCTGACGCTCCTGGTTCAGGTAGTCGAAAGGAATTTAGCAGACTTCACGATATAATTTTGTTCATGATCAATAGAGATAGATAAGTTACCTTAACAACTAATTAACAAAATCTTTAATCTACTCAGAACCATGGACAGAGTAGGGATCATAACGGTGAGTTTCGATCACTGCCAACGTCTCAAACGGACTATCGGATCACGAACGCGGTAGCTTCTCGAACGGATCGAAAACTGATCAAGATTGGTTATTTTGAACCCTTAGGTATCGTGTGGGAATTGGAGGTTTTGAAAGTGTTTATCACCAAAACAACACTTGATTATAGGGAATTATCAATCGCATTATTCGCACGGTTTGTTGTAGGAGATATACATCATTCTTTAAACAAATTATGCCACGTGCTTCTATAGTCAGGCTATCCTTTTCTGAGGATTTCCTCTAAACTTTCTTCGTGTATTATCGTGGTTTCATTTCCTCTTCTCTCCTGATCTAGGGTTACTTAATGATCCGTTTCTTATCATTTCGTCAGTTAAGCTCCCTGATAGGCTTACGACATCTTGGAAAGTTTTAGGCATAGCAGATTTTACTAGCCCTTTTTTTTGTGGTACTAATCCCCAAATATATCTTCCTATTCTTTTTGCTTCTAGGGTAACTAGATGTGGTACTAATCTTGAGAGTTCATTATATCTGTCTGTATACTCTCGATGTGCTACCCCTTTCATTTCGAATGCTAAGAATTCAGTCTCTAATTTTTCTATTTCATTGTAGGGACAATATTTTTCTATTACTAAACCCCTGAATTCATTCCAACTTAATTTATTCATAACCTGCCTACCTTTGGTGTGTATTTCCATTTTCCACAAGGATTGTGCCTCTCCCCTTAGTGAATGTGAAACAAACAAGGTTATGTTACTGCTGGCACAATAACTGATTTCCAATGTTGATTCCATTTCGTCTAACCAGCGTAGAGCCTGTACAGCTCCGCCTTTACCATCAAATTCCCGAGGCCTACAAGACATGAAAGCTTTATTGGGGCATCCTTTATCTATTATAGTTCCTTCTTCTGGTTGCCTTCTTATGGTGTCATTGATGGGTGTTTCGTTATTTGGTGTGGTAGTTTCAAGGTTTAGGTTTTGTTGAAGTTGGGTTACTAATGTGGGTATAGCAGCCTCAATCTGTTGTGTTACTAATGTGGGTATAGCAGCCTCAATCTGTTGTGTTACTATTCGTGAAATTCTATCATCTTCATTGGGGGTTGTGTTCACAGGAGTTCGTCTTCGAGTCGAGTTCTAGGTCGTCCAACTCGCGCTGTTCTTCTTACGGGCTATGTGTTTCTTCTTGGCGGCATGATTATTCTATAGGTAGCTATAGTCAATATATATATATGTATATATATAATATTTAATTTTCATAATAGCATTTTAGGTAACACTTAACAGACAATAATTTCAAACACAAAAGATATATTGCACATAAGTCCTTATTTAAGGATTTATTGCATATTAAGTTAGAAAGTAAATTCTAATTTTCCTGAATCCATTTCCATATCCTTGAAAAGATGTTTCTCTTGGCTGTCTTCAATTCTTTAACATCCTTCTGAATATTCTTGATTTCCTGTTGGATTTTCTTAAGCCTTTTAAGAGTCTGTTGGTCTGTCATAATTTGTTCTTCATTTATCTTTTGTCTTTTGCCTTCTCTTTCCTCCTTCTTGGGAGAGTCAGCGTCTTGTATTTCTACATCCTTATCTTGATTAGTCTTAAACCTATTTCCGGGTCGTACCTTTTTCCTGGGGGTCTTAATGGTATATCCTCCTACTGTTATTGGTGCACGTCAGACATAAAAATTTGGCTTATGATTATTTTCTATTTCAATTTGGGAAATTTCCATGACTTGCTGATGTTCGGGTTCAGATGTGATTTCTCTATTATTGCTATGATCTGAATATTCAGACGAGCCAGTCTCACTGTGGTAATTATCAGTGTTCATAACTGCAAAAAGTCTTTTATAAGTTTGAACAAAATGGTTAGTCACTTATTTTCACATAAATAAGTCTTTTACCTTTAAATTTACTAAATGTTAGAATATTCATGAAATTACAAAAATTCATGTATACACATAACATACAAATTATGATATCTAATTCTCTATAACGAATGGCTCTGATACCAACCTGTCACATCCCGGCGGAAGCGTGAAATGATTATTTGGGTGTGACTTGTTTGTACAAAACTCATTGATTAACAAAGTATCACATAGCACAACAACATATATATAAACATAGCATAACAAACTACATAAGATAATAATAAGGTTAGGATTACATTAAACCATGATAGTCCAAATTTGATCTAATTATAATCCTATTACAACATATATTCTAACTGCTACATCTTCAGTAACAGTGGAAATGAGCGTCCACCGATATCCTGAGATCATACATATTCACAGTTAGATTCACACAAACTTTTCCCATAACTTCTCCCCAGCCGTTATACACATCAAAAGAGAACATTAAGTTGTTAGACATGATGAATTCCTCCAAAAGCATACTCAAAATAGTTAACATAATGTTGATGAGTTTATAGGTTTATCTTACATAAAATAGTATTGATGCATCAAATACAACCAAACCTTACTTAATAATCAGATCAACCATACTGTCATAACATAATTCATAAATCAGATAATATAGCATCACAACACTCATCCTCTTCGTGCAAGAAATTATTTCCTAAGTAGCGCTACTTATATTATCCAATGGTTCCACATCCGAATTAATGGTTGTAACATAAATGACAGTACATCTCAAAAATTTGCATCAATCATAATATCAATAGTATGATTTTCCCCCCAAAAGTTTATAAAAATAAAAACGGGGCTATGAATATCACCTTTACTCCAAGAATGAACATATAAAGAAAATATTTATAGTTCATAAAAAATAAATATTTTCTTCAAAAATTTTAGTACCTCAAATATTATCAAAACTGTTACAATAAATAGGTAATGAAATAAAGCATAACATACTCAGATTTCATATTTTAATTATCTATACTCAGATTTCATATTCTATAAAAATACCAAAATATGTCCAAAAATTTCTATTTTTGTACAGAATGTTCTTCTCAGCTTTTCATATTTTCTGAATTTTTCTCATAATTTATTTCGAAGTTAAAGTATTTTTCCCGATTTTCATGTGGCAGAAACTTTCAAAATTCATAACTTATTCATATCTTCAAGTTGGTCATGAAAATTTTTCTGTAATTCCTATAATTCATAAGGTTTAAGATATAATTTTCTCAATATCATCCCAGGTTCAGTTCTTCCAGGATAAATTTTTCCTTTAAATACTAAGATAATTTGTATAAATTATTTTATTCATAGGAATGGCATTAAAATCTGTAGAACTATAATTCTTAATATTCTAAACATGCCTCCAATGTTTGTTCCCACAATCATAGTCTATAACATAATAAACTGAATTTAACAAGTTGCACATAAGGTTTTAATCCTTAATTGATAATTTCTTTTATATAAATTTTGATTATCAGGTTCCATTTTGTTTATTTCACATTCTAAAAACCTTCTTACTGACTTTTTAAATAAAGTTGATATGTTTATAGAATTCATAAAGATCTTAGATGTAAAATCATAAGAGTTAAGCGGATGTTCCCACGTCTTGTTCTTTTTGTGACAACCGGATGGAAGATGGTGATGGTTGATTGTGGTGATAACCGATAACTTAGAAAGAAAGAGTGGTAGTATAGAGGTGACCGTGAGTAGGGATGATGATGGTACTTGTTTTAAAAGATGGCGTCCGAGAGGATTGAGATGGTAGTTTGTGGCTTATGGTGGTTGTGTTAACCGAGAGAACAAGATGGAGGATTGTGGTGTTAGCCGAGAGTTTTGAGATGGTAGTGTAGATGGTGGTGTGGTTTATGCAATAACCAATGGGGGTCTTATGGGCTCTCAGCCGAATTTAATGGAGGGGACTCCATCATGGCTCTAGGGTACTAGGCTTATAAGGTGGCAAGAAACAAAGCTTGGTGAGTGTCTTTTGGAGCTAGGTGGCAACTATGGGTGTAATGACTCATCAAGTTCTTTATTGCAAAGCTTAACAATTGTTTAGGTTGCTAATCGTATTGCTCAAGACTCTAATGAACTAAGTCTTTGAGCTTAAATGATGCTTGAGTTTTGGGTGTATAAAGTTCACTTATTTTTGCTTTCATGTAAGTTTCTTTGATGTTAACTTGTTTTGAGATGATTGTTTCCGTTATGTTTTTGTATTGGTGAATGGTTTGATGTTATTGAGTTGAAATATTAGATCATATTGTGAGATCCATGACTTATGAATATGGATATATGCACACGTAAAGTTATACATGCATGCAACCATGCATACGTGCAACATATATATATATATATATTATATATATTATATATATATATATATTATATATATTATATATATATATATATATATACACACATATAAACATATAATATACATATGTATTTAACAAAAAATGGCACATGCATTCGTAAGGTATGCATGTAAACATGCATACATATAATTTTATCATAATAATTCACAATCAATATATAATATATATATTAATTTTACTCGTAAACTATTTTTTTGCCAAACCCTATTTTTAGGGTCGTCACAAAAACCCATTTTCTAAATTGGTGTCATTAATTAATTGCATGATCATATCATCAATTAATATTTATATTGGTGCTTCCTAAGCTTGTTATTGGGTATGACCGGACTTGAATCATAACGTACTAACCACATCAATGTTCTATGCTTGGGCATAAAGAATCCAAAAATCATGAACCTCGGTCGCATGGTATCCGGGCGAATGGACCTCAGTCACATGACCTTCATACGGATGACCCTCAATCACACTCCTTTCATGAGAATGAACCTAAGTCTCACGAATCACAAGCTTATGGACTACAGTCGCATGACCTCCAGTCGCATGCCCTTCATCCACATTTCATTCAGTCACATGACCCTCATCCACATTTCCTTCAGTTGCATAGCCCCATGCGTATGACCCTCAGTCGCATGATTACCCTGCTACTGGCCCTCAATCATGCAACTGAACCTCGATCGCACCTCATTCGGCAGTATGGCCTCCATTCAGTCGCCTAGCCCTAGCTGATGCAGAATGCAGTTCATCCCAAACTACAGCTGCCATTTTCGACCTCCAAGCTCTTCCAAACCCATTCAAGCCCAAATAAACCATCCTAAACCTTAGGAAAACATACCATAACACCATTCAAGCACAACCAAACCCGAAATCAAGTCCCACTCACATCAAACACATTCACATACGCATACATTCGGGTTCAACACCCAACTTTTCAAAAACGGATTTTTGATGTGTTCCAGCCCCTAAATCATCCAAAAATGTTCAAAAGAGGGTGCTAGAGCTCACCTTGACAACCTCGTCGAGTAGAGCTTCGATTCAACCCGCTACACTTCAATTTCCACGCTCGAATCCACACGAACCAAGCTTGAGACCATTATTCTCCCCCTTTTTCTCTCAAATCTGAAAATGGTGAGTGTGGGGGAGGGTGTGGGCTGCCTTCCCCCTTTTATACCCCCACCCATTCAAGGGCTTTCCCGTTTTGGCAAGTTTGGTCCCTCGACTTTGGACTTTATTTCTTTTCTCTCTTTCGTCGGATTCAAAGAAAATTTCCAGCTGTTACAATTTGATAAACAATAAACTTCATGGATACAGAGTATGCTAGAAAGGTTCTTATTGCTTCTAATATGGCAACATGTGCAAACACTATGTCATAATCAATTACTTCCTCTTGAGTGTAGCCCTATGCCACCAGTCTTGCTTTGTTTCTAATAACGATCCTTCTGTCATCAGTTTTGTTTCCATACAGCCATCTGGTGCCGATAGGGTATTGTCCTTCAGGAAGGTCTACGAGTTGCCATACTTCTTCTTTCTTGAGTTGTAGCAATTCTTCCTGTATTGCCTCAATCCAGCTATTGTCTTGAAGTGCCTCTTTGATGTTCTTAGGTACTGTTTGACAAAGATAGCATGAGAACAAACAGATGTTTGCAATACTAGACTTGCTTCTTGTCACCCGTTGATTAAGTTCACTATTAATGGTTTCAACTAGATGATTCTTGTGTATTTTGGTGGTTGGAATTGAGTCAGTAGCAATGGTTACATAAAGATTGGAGACATTCAGTTCATTATGGTTACATGCACCTTCATCTGGAACTGTTGGGGAATTATGAAGATAATTTGACTTCATTGCATTGACTGCTTCTGCTTCAGCAACACTTTAATTGCTTCCATCTTTTGATGTTCTTTTTGTTTTCGCTGAAGGAGTAGCTTCTTTTTTATTTTTGATCTCTATTGATAGATCTTCTCAAATAGGCTTGGACCTCCTTTAGTTGAAACACTTCGATTTTGTGATGGTTGTCTGATGGGATCAACTTGTAGAGGAATATCTTCATTCATGTATTCAGTAGATGTAGGACAAAATAATGGAAAGTCATCTCTTCTTTCTACACCTGTAGAAGTTTCACCTAAATGTGGATTTCCCGCACCAGACAGGTGAAATTGATCAAATGATTTATAAATGAGTCAATATTAAAAAACCTGTCGGGACCATTTGTAGATTTGGGAAATGAATGTTCCTCGAATTGAACATTAGTTAATTCATCAATAATGTTTAATCTAGGATTAAACACTCTATAAGCCTTTGAAACAAAAGAATAACCTATAAAGAATCCTTCATCAGACTTAGGTGAAAATTTTCCTATATACTCTCGGGTGTTTAATATTGAGACCGGACTACCAAATGGTTTAAAGAATCCAATAAATGGTTTTCTATGAAAGGGCAGTTCATATAGATTCATGTTACTTTCTTTTACAATCAAAGTTCGATTTTGCACAAAGCACGATGTGTTAACTGCCTCTGCCCAAAAGGTAATAGGCAGTTTAACATCGGCTAGCATTGTTCTTGCTGCTTCAATTAGTGTTCTATTTCTCCTTTCAGCTACCCTATTTTGTTGAGGAGTTCTAGCTACACTAAATTGATGAGCAATGCCTTTAGTTGCACAAAATGAACTCACATCTTTATTTTTAAACTCAGTTCCATTATCACTTCTGATTGTTTTGACCTTAAGATCAAGTTGATTTTCAATTTTTGTGATACAGTTTTGTATTATTTGGGATGCCTCATTTTATAAAGTAAGAAGAAAACTCATGTAAATTGTGAAAAGTCATCAATGATCACCAAACAATACTGTTTCTTTCCAATGCTCATACATGAGTTGGTCCAAACAGATCCATGTGAAGTAACTTCAATAGAGTATTGTTTGTGTTCACAAGCTTTGATTTGTGAGAAGATTTATGTTGTTTTCCTTTGAGGCATGTTAAACAGTGATCAACAAAATGAAATTCTTTTTGTGGGAGACCAATGACATAGTTTTGCTTTGACCAATCTGTTAATTTTTTTGAAATTTATGTGCCCCAAACGTCTGTGCCAAAGCTGGGACTCCTCAAATGATGCTTTTGACAAAAGATATGTTTCTTCAATTGGTGTTGTAAAATTCAGGTTTAAGACATAGGTGTTATTCTTCCTCGGAGTCTTTAGGACAACCCATTCTTGACAGATCTGAAATCCCGGTTTCAGAATGTAACAATGAGTGTCGGTAAAGTGAGTTGAATATTTTTTGTCGCAGATCTGAGACACGTTTAGAAGATTGAAGTTCAGTTGTTCACAGTAGTTCACTCTATCAAAGCTCAGCATCCCATTTGTCACAGATCCTTCACCTGTAATTCTTCCACCTTATGAATCTCCTCCAAATGCCACAATAGTTCTTTGAATTTTCTTGAAGTCATGAAGGAGTGAATGATCTCCAGTCATGTGTCGGGAACATCTACTACTCACGTGCCATAGGCAGTTGGACCTATATGGATGACCCTGCAAGCACAAAAGAACTAATTAGAATATGGAACTCAAGCCATGATGGTCTTGGGTTTCTCGTTCCTTTCTATTATGGTGACCTATTGATATTTTCCTCTAAATTGTGATCTATTTAGAGGTGACCTTGGAGATTGCTTGTGATATTTTGCTGGAGTCATCTCATCAACATCTACTGAAGAGTCAGAAGAGTATTGAAATCTTTGATCTCTATTCTTTTGAAGAAATTTAAACTGTTTCTGATTATTAAAAATCATTTTAGGTTTTGGAAAGTCAAACTTTTGATTGGTAATGTGATGGTAGTTTCTTTGACTCTTCCACATTACTTTTGTTTTACTCCTATCATTGAATGATCTAGATGTCCTAGATTGATTGGTGGGAAACTGACTCATGTCTTGTGTTTTGCGAGATGATATTGTTGAGATGGGTTTGTTCTGAATTGGTAATGTGATGGTAGTTTCTTTGACTCTTCCACATTTCTTTTGTTTTGCTCCTATCATTGAATGATCTAGATGTCCTAGATTTATTGTAGGGAAAATGACTTCTGTCTTGTGTTTTGCCAGATGATATTGTTGAGATGGGTTTGTTCTGAGCAATTCTTACTCCCCTCTGATTGAAGTAACAATCAGATATATTATGATTGTTCATATCACAGACCAAACAATATTTGTTAAAATAACAGTTTTTGGTGGAGTGGTTGTTCATGTCACAGATAGAGCAATATTGATTGTAAAAGCATTCTTCTATTTTGTGATTAAACATATCACAAATGTCACAATACATTTGTTTGTTGCTTGAATCAGATTTTGATTTATGGAACTCAGCTGATTTTCTTGTTTGTTACTGAGCCACGTTCTTTTGCTTAGGGGATGAATCAAAATCAACCCTTTTGTTAGATTTTCTAGGCTGTTTTCTTTCTTCAACCCTTTCTCTACCTCTTTCTCAAATTGATCAACATGCTCCTTGTTGCATATGTCAAAACCAACTCCTTGTCTTAATTTTGAAGATTGAGGGTTTGACAGAGTTTCACACGTTGAAATCAGTGATCTCTTTTGTTTCTTTTGTAGTGAAACCTTGTCTGATTTGCTTGATTTATTTCGAGATATAATCTCATTATCAAAATTGCTTTCAGTAGTGGGCTTCATTGACCTCACAAATTTCTTTTTACCTTTTAAAACAGAAGGTATGAATTTCACAAATGGAACAATTGCCTTGATGGGGCTTGTGGGTTTGATGACACTCACTGCCTTGTCAGAACACTCTTTGATTTTAATTGGGTGTCCTAATCTATTTTATCCTCATTTGTTTCAATGTAAACATTTGGTTGGTTTTGAGGATTTGTGATCTGCTTTACTATTGTTTTTGGTTCAATAGTATTAGGTTCAATTTTCTCATTGAGTGTAACAGAGTCAGGCATAACAGTGTAGTTCTCATTGTATGGTGGAGGACAAGTGTTATACCTGATCCCAGACATGTCCTTGGGATCCTTTTGAGAATCAAGCATCTCTTGAAGCTTGACTGAACAGAGTTGAAACTTTTTTAGTTTCACTTCAGTAAGTATATGTTTAGCTTTAGATTGAGCTAAACTTTCAGTCAGTTGCTCATTCTCAGCTGCAAGAGTGTACTTTTCACCATGTAATTTCCAATGTCAGAGATGAGAGATTTTATTTTGATCTCAAAGCCTTTTATTTCTCTCTTGAGCAACTCTCACTTAACCTTTTCCTCTTCTATTTTATCTGCAAGGTTATGGTTATGCTCTCTATAACCTTGCAGTTCAGTAATGCATTTTTCACTACACAGGTTAGATTTTACCTCAAAAGGCATGGGAGATGGACCATCGTTGATATGAGCCATGAGTGCATGATTTTGAAATTGAGGCTTGACTTCCTCTGCATACAAGCTCCTCCATCTTGCTTTATCACGAGAGCATTTACAGATGACTGATTGCTTCCATGAGCTTGGTTTGTCAGTTGAGGTTGATTATGATATGATTGATATTATTATGGATGATAACACTACTGCTGATGATTATTAGAGTGAATGCTTGAGTTTGACTATGAGGATGACTGGCTTTGAGAATTCCTTTGAAAGTTGTTTTTTAGGGGCATTACATTCTCTGGAGAAGTGGCTAGCCATGCCATAGTTGAAGCACTTCACTTTGGATTTGTCATATCCAAGCTTTGTGTTTTCATTAAGGTTGAGCTTTCTGCCTTTTCTGAAACACTTTGTTGCTCTCATAGGAATCATCACCATTTGCCATTGCAAATCCATTTCTTCCATATCATCTGGATCCATTTCTTCTATGTCTTCCTAGATCAGATGTGCTAATGTGAGTCTTCCTCCCAAGTAGGCATCAAATCTTGCAACAAAGGCATTGTAAGTTTTGTTTTGTTATTCTGATCTTGTGTCATGAGGAGTGGTTGTAGGAGTTATAGCGAATCCTGATGCTTAAGATGATGTTGATGGATGATTAATTGGTGGAGTTGCAATGAACTCAGTGGTATTCAGTTGATCTCTTGAAGAGTTGAAATCATCCTCCTCAGAATGAGATTCTCATGGAAACTTGTATGCCTCAATCACTTTGGGTCCTCCTAAGTTTCTATTTCTTTCATCTAACTCTAGTGCTTTTATCTTGGCTATAATTATATCGAGAGTTTTACTCTCAAGATCAAGAGTGTTCTTTAACATGGTCACATTTTTTTTCCAGGTCTTTGAAACACTATGCAGCATTTTCTTGTTTAACTCCTTGACTTTGTAAGTGACTCCCATGATTTCCAAGTCATTGTTTAGATATGGACTCCCCTTGGAGTGATGAAATGTTTCGTATTGATTAACAAGTTTATCCTTATTAATTCTGCAACTTCACTACTTCCCTCACACATAATTCGCAGTGCATCCCGTACTTCTTTAGCAGTACCATACTTCTCCAGTCTTTTCAGTAGATCCATCTTGAGTGCTTGAGTGAGGGGGAGTAAGCTTTGAGGTAAATCTTGATTTTCTTATAATCTTCATCATCAAGAGCCAGATCTTCAATAGGTATTCTTGTTGTCTTGTAGATGGCAGCTTGATCTGCAGGCAGAGTGACAGGGATGTCTGGCCCCTTGCATACTGAGATCCAAAAGTCAGGATCTACATCTGTGATGTAATTTCTGAATCTGATTTTCCACTGCTTAAACTCAGATTTATGTTTAATCATTGGAGGTTTTGGTGTATGACCAAGTTCTAAAAAAGTATGAGAATCCATTTTTGCAGTTGCTTTAACTTGTTTAAGTATAGATTAGATGAGTTTTAGATTCAATAGTCCAACCTGTCCAAATCTTCCAAAACAGGTTTCAGAATCAGATTTGTTAATTTTCTAACATTCTTGTTATTAATGGTTGCTATGTCAACTGTTCATAGTTTTGAGAATGAAGACTGTTGCTGTGTTCTTGAAAGAGAGAGCTTGAACAGTAACTGTTGATGAGTATAATCTGCTTGTTTACTATATAGAGGTGATAGAACACTCTTTTAGCAACTCGATCACCAGATCAATCAAGTTTTTTTCGGATCTTGGGATGATCAGCCAAAGCTCTGATACCAATTGACCGGTTGGTGAGAATGAGAACCTCACTTAGGATCAAATATGGTGATCAACTTAGACAATGAGTGGCGGAAACAAACAATCAATAAATAGCTAATGCTAGAAAATACTCATAAATGCTTTGTATATATCGATGAAGGTGATTGATTACAATAAATGCTAGGGTTTTAGCAAGAACAATTATAATGCCCCTAGAGAATACAAAATATTCTGATTGTCTATATTATGTCACCTCAGGCATGAGGTTTTCTATTCTATTTATAGGTACACAAGTTTCCTTTTAACAAAATGACTAAACTACCCCAGACATATACATCAAAACTAGTCTAAGTCTTCATTCGCATTTCTTCTTGTTCATCCGCATTGACAAATGCGGATGAGATGGACTTAGTTAGCATTTCTTCACTTGGTCTTCCGCATTAGTAAGTTAGTCATCCGCATTGGGTAATACGAATGAACAAATACTTATGCGCATATGTTGCTGGTCATCCGCATTCGCAAATGCGGATGAACAAGTCTTGTCCGCACATCTTTTTGACTATCCACATTTGTTAATGCAGGAAAACAAACATTGTCAGCATTTGTTCTATATCTTCCGCATTTACAAATGCGGTTAGTCAATACTTGGCTCTTCTTCTGCATATTATTCTTTCACATCAGTTGTTGGACTTAGGGAGTTTTTAGCAGAACAACTAACAACTCACCAACTAAATTGGCATGTATGATCCTTTGAGGGTCTAACGGAGTGGTTTGTTCCTTAGGAGAAGTGAGAGATTTAGTGTCCACAGAGTGGTCTGCACAAGTTGAATAGCTAGTGCAGGGCTTTGTTTGGTTTTCTTTTATTGGTAAGGAATGATTTAGGTTGTTTTAGTAGTTCAAAGGTAGAAGGTATAGGTTGAAAACTAGCTTGTGTTTCTAGGTTGTCACCTTGGCTAATGAGCTGACAAGGGTTGTTTCTACCCTAAAGAAGCCAATAGTTGGATTTTTCATGATTTCAAAGATGTTAGGCTTCATCTGTCCCAATTTAAGAATATTACATGTTTTCTTAACTGTGAGCCCAGTTCACAGTTAAGAATGTACTGAACATATCTAGGAACCAAGTAATGCTCTAAGGAGTCCAAGTTTGTAATACGATTTGTATATACAAATTAAGAGTACCTGAACTTGACCCCTTAAACTGTTCCATGTACTATGAAGGAGAAATCTTATAGAATCTGGTCCCACCCACTATGCTTGTTGGACAAGCTGTGGATAACCACATGAAGCAGGTACTTCTATTGGAATGAGACCTTCCATTTCCTAAAGGTCTTTATATAGAAATGTCTTCACAGTCCATCTGCTGAAGGGAGTGGTTAATAACTTCTTTTGGAAGGGCAATTTACCTTCCTTATCATCCAGCTTCAGATGAGTGTTGATGATGGCTGGAGTGATGAAGATTGTCCTACCCTTGATTGTAGCAGACAGTGCCTTCTCCCCGTCCATGATGACCTCTTGAAAGGTCTTCTAGAACTCAAGCAGATGATCCTCATAGAGAGTAGGATCAATGGATAGGGAGGTGAAGTAGTTTGATAGAGCCAGAAAGGGGGAAACCTCTGAGAAACTAGAATCTTTCTCAGAAGTCAACATATCAACCTAATTATGTTGCCTGTGAAGTTGCATGGAGAAAAGAGGATTGTTTTTGTGCTTTACGTTAGCCATTTTACAAAGCTTTAAGGTGAAGAAAGTGAATAAATGGTGGTTTTCGGGTGAAATTAGGTTTTGGAAAAGTACAAATGATGAAGAGAGTGAGAAAGGGGGAACTATTGGGTATATATATGAAATGAATCGTAGACAAAGTTAATGACAGAGGATAAACTTTGAAATCTGAATGTTGGTCCCACCTCTGAAAAAGTAAGTTGCTTTTGTCCAAAAGTTAGTTTTCTAGAAAGACTAAAATCTTACGAAGGTAAATATACTTAGGAAGTTTTGTTGAAAAGCTTTCGAAGCCAAAATAGCTTCAGAAGATAATCCAAAGAGTTGAGAAAATTATGATTTGGAAGAGAATAAGATTTGGAAGTTTTAATAAAGCTTCCAAGAGCAAATTTGCTTTCAGAAGAAAATTGTTCTTGAACATACAAGTACTTAGGAGTAACGTTAAGCTTCGAAAGATATTTTGGAAATTTCTTCCAAAGGAAAATTTCTTAAGTAGTTGTTTGTTTTGAAGTAATAAATTTTTGCCAAAGGTAAATGCATATCTTCCAAAGAGAAAAAGATCAAAATTTTCAAAAATTTGAGGAATGTCTTCTTAAAAGAATTTTTCTAGAGTAAACAAAGGCTTATGAAGGTGATAAAATAGACAACTTAGGACACACATATTTTAGAAATAATATGATTAAGTTTTAAGAAAAGCTACTCAAAGTTAAGCATTCCAATAGCTAATACAAGATATTTAATGTCACACCCCGGGCCAGGTAGGGTGGGACATCACAGACTAGCAACAACATATGGCAGTGGAAACAAACCATTACAAGAGCTCAAGGGAGAGAATATCACATGGCATTAAAAGTTTTCAAAAGATACCGGGGCTAGAAACAGATCCAGCCCCCAATGAGTTATTTAACTAACGTAGAAAGAAATTGTATTTGCTCAACAGAAATGTAAAATTGTTCAATTTGTTCTTTAAGTAAAATAAGCCAATACCATGGTCACGGGGATAAGTCTAGGTCTTCACAACAGCTAGGATCTCTTCATAAATTACTTGAAACATGCTCGAAAAGAAATTCGTGTCAACTAAAAAGTTGGTGAATTCAAGTGCTTAAAGTTAAAAAAAACAAAAAGGACTTAACAAAATCCTCAATTGATAAAAAGAAATGAATCATAGCTTCAACATCATGGGAGAATCATAATCAACACTGCACTCAGTCCCAGTTGGCCTCTTCTAAAGTTGTGTTTAACCGGATTTCCTCGAAGGAAGAATTGAGCCCCAAACCAGTGTACCATACGTGCCCAGATGATTCACCATAGTTTCTTAACAAAACCTGTCACATGCCACAAATGACCCCTTAGGATCTCAGTGGGGAACCCTTCCTAGAACGGAAGCCACTGTGTGTGGGGGATTCCCCAAATAGATCTATCAATATAAAACAAGCGGTTCACGAAAGAATTAATGATCATGATATAAGTATCAGCACGTAACCATAAATCCCACATACAATCACCAAGTAAAGCACAAATATAGTTCATAAATAACCGAGCATGTTTCATCCTAAGCAGTAGTAAAAAGGGGATCACTAGAACTCACCTTAGGTGTTAAGCAAAAAAAAAAACTCTTCGTGCGCCGGGATGTCGCAAGTCTAGCACCCTAACATGAATATATTAAGTGGTAAGTGTTGGATTCTTTATGCCCAAGACACATAGAACATTGATGTGGTTAGTATGTTATGATCCAAGTCGGGTCATACCTAATAACAAGCTTAGAAAACACCAATTAATATTTAATTGATGATATGATCATGCAATTAAATAAATTCACCAATTTAGAAAATGGGTTTTCTAAATAAGTTACATATGAGATTGAACAACTTATAGGGATATTTTGTTCATGGATGTTATTTCTAATGTTGTTTAATTTAGTTAAATAACATCAAATAATAAAAGTGTGTATGAATTATATAATTAAAAGGTTAATTATATAACTATTAAAAACAACTAGTTTATTATAATTTTGGAGATTGGTTTTGGGGGGAAACCCCACCCTTGTTCAATTTTCGGCCGCCCACTTATGGGTGGGGGTCTTTGTGGTTTTCAAGTGAACATACTCCTAGAACATGCACACTCCATCCATCTCTCTCTCTCTCTCATATGCAAAAGGGTCACAAGAACATCAACTCTTCTTTTGGAAGAAAGAGTTCATGGCTGGAACAAAGCTCTAGCATCTTTCTTGATAGTTCACGGCTGGAACAAGGCTCCAGCAGCTTTCTTGATCCGATTTTGGTGCAAAAATCCTAGCAAGAGTGGTCTTTGCTTGATGCTTGTGGGTATGGATGCTTGAGGACATCTTTCTTGATGTTTTGGCTGTTCAACAACATCATCCTCTTCACCTAAAATCCTTTTTCTGCAGCTTTACTAAAGGTAGCATGTATGGTTTGTTTTGGGTTGTTATTTCTTGTTGATAACTAGTTCAAACACATATAAATGATCCTTATGTTCTTGGGTTTTTTGTTGTTATGAAATGAACCTTATTTTTCAGATTACAAATGAACATATTAAGGTTTTATCCGCTGCGTTTTTCATAGTTTATAATGGTTAAGCTACATTGATATGGTCCAACAAACCCAACATTGGCATCTAGATCCGGATATGTGGATGACTAGTTTCATTTGTCCTTGTAAAATTGGTTTTATGGGGCTTTAACAACCAAAAAGGGCTGTTTTGTGGTGATGATTATAAATGCCCAACCTTTCAAGGTTATATCTAACATGCTTGTGATTAAACCATGAAAGAAAGATATCAAGTGGTTGATTATGTTTTTGTTTGGACAAAAGACCCTAAATTCTTGGTTTATGTTGACTGAAAATTTAAGGTCATATGGGTTGTTATTTGGTTCTTGTATGATTGTATATGATGTTTCATATTCGTGCATAACCTAGCCTTGACCTTGTGTTGATTTGGTTTTGAATGGATGTTTGTTTTGGTTGATTTCATTCATAATGGGTTGTAATATTATTCTTTTGTGTTTTGTATTTGGGTGTAATTTATTTATTCATTCAATGGCAATGTAATAGATAGATTAGGTGTGCTTTCTTTTATTAGAAAATTTGTATTAGGATATAAATTTTGTAAAAGAAGATGCACAAGATGGAAGCACAAAAGGAAGACACAAGAGAAGGACTTGAAGCATTTGGATGCAAGTTCAAGTGAGGGTCTTTGGAGATCTCATCTTTGTGTTGTGTTCAACCTTAGGAAAGACCAAATGACAACACTTATGATGGAAAACAAGTGTTGTCAACATAGTGGCTAAGGTTATGCACATGTGGTTGTTTGATATATGCTTGTTTGATTATTCATTTTATGTTGATTGTTTGATATGTGGATATGCTTAACAATCTAAATAATTATCATAACAAGCTAAATTTTTTTGCTTCCTAATCATTGAGTGACTAATAAAAGGTTATTAAAAGGATTAATGATTTCAAAATAAAATAGGTTTTATTAAAAGAGAACAATAAGGTACCATGTATTTGAAAGCATGCTAATACAAGGAACATAGAGTTTTCGTAACTAGTATTAATGGAAACTTAAATCTCTTTGCAAACGAGTTAAACACCATCCTTTTACACGACACTCGAATCACTTGAGAACTACTTGTGGGATAAAGGTCACCTAACAACTTTTAGGGAACTTGTGTGTTTGAGGTGGGCTTAATAGACTTGTGGGATAAAGGTCACCTAACCACTTGTATGTGTAAACTCACACGTGTGTGTAAGTAGGACGACTTGAATTGGAAACCATGTGCATAGGGTCACCAAAACATGGTGTACAATGGTGTTGATGGGATTTTACATGCCGACTAAACATAAGATGTTTAACCAATCCCATAAAGCTAGAAGTTGCAATAGGTTGCAATCGTCAAATATTGACTACCTTGTTAATTTAAATAATGGGATAAAGGTCACCTAACCATCATTTAAATGTAACGTTGGATTCTAGATTTTACTTATTAATTGGCTATGAGACATGTAAAGGCTAATAATTAAAATGCAATTTTTCAGAAACACTAAAATGAACTTTGTAATTTTGTAGAAATGGCCGCAAACAATAATGCTACCACCCCGACCGTCCCTACCCTATCACTGAGAACCATCTTAGAAAGGGATCGTCTTAACCATAATAACTTTATGGACTCGTATCGAAACTTGAGAATTGTTCTCAAGCAAGAGAAAAGGGCCTATGTCCTTGACGATCCTATTCCTGACTAACCCGACCTTAAGGATGTTGAGGCCTATGACGATTGGCTTCAATACACTAAGGATTCCATGCAGGTTTCCTACCTCATGTTGGGAACTATGATGCCCGAACTCCAAAAGGACGTGGAGCATCTTGGGGCATATGACATAATTACCCAGTTAAAGGAAATGTTCCTTCAACAAGCTTGGGTAAATCGCTTCGAAACGGTTCGAGCGCTTCATGTGTGTCGCATGGAAGAAACCCAATTAGTATGATCTTATGTTCTTAAGATGAAAAGCCACATTGATCGCCTCGAGCGGCTTAGTTGCCCCGTATCAAGGAGTTGGCCAAGGATTTGATCCTTAATGGCCTAACTAAAAGGTTTGAGACATTCATAATGAATTACAATATGAACGGATGGGACAAGAGCATTGATGAGCTTCACGCAATGCTCAAAACAGCCAAGGCAGGGATGAGTAGAAAGGTTCTACCTGTTCTCTCGATCAATGAGGAAGGCAATAAAAAAGGCCATTCCCTGATCCCAAGGCAAATATTTCCAAGGAAAGGGGTACATTAAAAGAAAGGGGAAAGGAAAGGCTAAAGCGGAACCTCCAAAGCCTAAGCTTAAGAAGCCTAAGGTAATGGAGAACGATCCATGCTTTGAGTGTGGAGAGATAGGACATTGGAAAAGGAATTGTCCAACCTATCTCAAAGAGTTGAAAAACAAGAGGGATGCTGGGCAAACATCAGGTACAACTTTCATAATTCACATTGGTTGAAATGTTATTTCTTCAAACACATGGGTATTGGATACCGGATGTGGAATTCATATTTGCAATTTGTTGCAGGGGTTCAAAAGAAATAAGCAATTCAAAAAGGGAACCAAGTCTCTACATGGGCAACGGAGCAAAAGTTGATGTCGAAGCCCAAGGAGACAATATTTTGAAACTTTCAAATGGTTTGGAAGTTTTTCTTATGAACATAATTTTGATTTCCCTTTTAAAACAATGTGGTTACGAATTAAAGTTTGTTAACAATGGTATTTATGTTTGTATGGATGATATATCTTATTTCAAGGCCATGCCTTTTAATGAAATCTATGAATTGGTTCATAATGATTCATCCTATAATAGCTCATTATACCACACAAGCACCAAGAAACTTAAAATGGGTTTAAGTGATTCTTATCTTTGGCATTATCGTCTTGGTCACACAAACAAGAATCGGATTCAAACACCTCAAAAGAATGGTCTTTTGAAAAACAAATGAAAATGTTTCATTCGACAAGTGTTAATCCTGTTTACAAGATAAGATGACCAAGTCACCCTTTAGTGGCACTAAGGAGAGGGCAAAAGAATTATTGGTAATCATACATTCGGATGTATGTGGCCCTTTTAAGACAATGACTAGAAATGGTGAAAGATTCTTCATCACCTTTACCGACGATTATAGTCACTATGGTTATGTGTACATGATGACACACAAACATGAAGCTTTTGAAATGTTCAAAGTCTTCAAGAATGAAGTAGAAAATCAACTCAATAAAACTCTCAAAGTTCTTCTTTTAGATTTAGGAGGTGAATACCTTAGTGATGCTTTTCAGTACCATCTAAGAAGTTGTGGGATCGTCTCACAACTTACTCCACCTGGAACACCATAACATAATGGTGTGTCTGAGAGGAAAAATCAAACCCTATTGGATATGGTTCGATCTATGATGGCTATAAGCTCACTACCTCTATCATTTTGGGGTTTTGCAATGCTCTCCGAGGCTCGTATGTTGAATATGGCCCTGACCAAGATAGTCGATTCACTAAGTGTATATTTGTTGGATATCCTAAAGACTGTATAGGATACTACTTCTTTGATCCGCCAGAGCAAGAGTAATTATTGCTCAAAAGGCTCCGTTCTTTCAAACTAAGTTCCTTATGGAAGGAATAATGTATAGAATAGTGGAATTTGATGAGGATCAAAATCTATCTGGTAAAGTTAGCATTCCACCTGAAAGATATGGATTTTTCATGAATGGATGCTATGTGGTTGACTTCGATCAGCCAACCACATACCATGAAGCAATGTCCAATTCGGAATGTGACAAATGGCTGGATGCCCTGAACGTTGAGATGCAATCCATGTATGACAATCAAGTTTAGGAATTGGTTGACCCTCCACTTAATTCCAAACTGGTTGGATGCAAGTGGGTTTCAAGAAGAAAATGGATATACAAGGAAACTTGGATACTTACAAAGCAAGACTTGTAGCAAAAGGTTCACTCAAAATCAAGGGGATTGATTATGATGAGATTTTCTCGCCTGTGGCAATGCTCAAGTCAATTAGGATATTATTTGCCATAGCTGCATATTATGACTATGAGATTTGGCAAATGGATGTCAAAACCGCTTTTCTTAATGGACATCTCGAAGAGACTGTCCATATGGTTCAGCTTGATGGTTTTGTCGGTCCAAAACATCCTAAAAGTATGCAAGTTAAAGAGATCAAGAAATTTGGTTTCATTTTGAACGCTGACGAGGCTTGTGTATATACGAAGGCTAGTGGGAGCGTAATAACATTCTTAGTATCGTATGTTGATGACATACTACCTTTTGGAAATGATATTCCAACCATGGAAGGTGTCAAAATCCGGCTTGGAAGTTGTTTTTCCATAAAAATCTCGGTGAAGCTGCCTATATTTTGGGAATATAGATCTATAGGGATAGATCGAGGCGGTTGATAGGTTTAAACCAAAGTGCATATATTGATAAAAAGGTTCAAGATGGAAAAACTCTGCAAAAGGTATGGTACCTATTCAAAGAGGGACAATATTGAGTACATCTCAATGTCCAAGCTCAAAGGATGAGCAAGATCGAATGAAGGACATACCATATACATCAGCTATAGGATCCATCATGCGATGATATGCACTAGATCGGACGTGTCATGCGCGTTAATCATGACGAGCAGATATCAGTAAATCCAGGTAATAGCCATGGATGGCTATTAAAAGTATATTGAAATACATTAGGAGGACTAAGGAAATGTTTCTAATATACGGATTTGATGAAGAGGAACTTGTTGTAAAGGGTTACACGAATACAAGTTCTAAACCGTTTGAGACGATTCTCTATCACAATTGGGGTATGTCTTCATTATGAATGGAGTAGCATTGTCCACTACAAAATACGAATACATAGCTGCATCATTAGCAGCTCAGGAAGCTGCATGGATAAAGAAATTTATCACCTACCTAGGGTGGTCTCTACCATTCAAGACCCCAAGAAATCCTTTAGTGATCACGAGGGTACGATTGCATAAATCAAGGTACCCTGTCCTCTTCAAAAGGCTAGGCACATTGAGCGGAAATTCAACTACATAAGGGATGAAGTTGAAAAGGGAAAAATATGTATTCGTAAAGTTCACACCGATCAATACATTGCGGATCAACTCACGAAGATCCTTGAAAGGGCAAAGCATGAAAGTCATACTTGTGCCTTAGGAATTCGATATTCTAGTGACTGGAATTGATGTGTTTAGTATTAAAAGTTTGAAACAATGTAATATTTAACTCTTTATATACTTGTGATATTTTGAGTTATATTCATTTTAGCATGTATACATCCATGAATACGTTTATTATTCTAAATGTACGTAGTCGGTCATGTTTGTGGGAACAAATATGAATGTAAGACTATTATGAACATGGATTGGTGGATATTCATAAGGAATGAATATAGAGCAATTGGTTGCTACCAAGGTTCATAGATATTTGTGCGATACAAATACTGGACTGACCCGCATCTCAATTTTACTACATGAAATCTTCTAGCTTGATGATAAGTAAATTTGTGTAAAGGCGAATATCATTTGGTATCCTCCAACCTGAGATAAATATTGGGTTTTGATATTCACCAAATGTTATACCTTGAGCTAGTTCTTCAATGCTCTGAAATAATGGGCAGTACATAAGGCTATGTTCAGGTATGACACGAGCTGATTGTGAAAAACGTATGTAGTCAAGATGGAGTTTGTTCCTCTTATTCGTTGAGAGAAAGATGTCTAAGGCCTGATTAAGTTAAATCAACAAGGAATGATCATTCTATGTCCTTGGATTTAACATGACATCTGAAACAAAAGGATAAATGATTGATTCACCTAAAACATTTCAAGTTGGATACTTGAAGAGGATGATGCTATTGAATGGCTTTAAGTCATGCGTATTAAGGATAGTAACCCGTTGTTAGGTGGTATTTACTGCTTGCATCAATCTTCTATGAATCTGGTGCAAGTGGGAGATTGTTGGATTCTTTATGCCCAAGACACATAGAACATTGATGTGGTTAGTACATTATGATCCAAGTCGGGTCATACCCAATAACAAGCTTAGCAAACCCCAAATAATATTTAATTGATGATTTGATCATTCAATTAAATAAATTCACCAATTTAGAAAATGGATTTTCTAAATAAGTTACATATGAGATTGAACAACTTATAGGGATATTTTATTTATGGATGTTCTTTGTAATGTTGTTTAGTTTAGTTAAATAACATCAAATAATAAAAGTGTGTATGAGTTATATAATAAAAAGTTAATTATATAAATATTAAAAACAACTAGTTTATTATAATTTTGGAGATTGGTTTTGGGGGGAAACCCCACCCTTGTTCAATTTTCGGCTGCCCACTTATGGGTGGGGGTCTTTGTGGTTTTCAAGTGAACACACTCCTCGAACATACACACTCCATCCATCTCTCTCTCTCTCATATGCAAAAGGGTCACAAGAACATCAACTCTTCTTTTGGAAGAAAGTGTTCATGGCTGGAACAAAGCTCCAGCATCTTTCTTGATAGTTCACGGCTGGAACAAGGCTCCAGCAGCTTTCTTGATCCAATTTTGGTGCACAAATCCTAGCAAGAGTGGTCTTTGCTTGATGCTTATGGGTATGGATGCTTGAGGACATCTTTCCTTGATGTTTTGGTTGTTCAACAACATCATCCTCTTCACCCAAAATCGTTTTTCTACAGCTTTACTAAAGGTAGCATGTATGGTTTGTTTTGGGTTTTTATTTCTTGTTGATAGCTAGTTCAAACACATATAAATGATCCTTATGTTCTTGGGTTTGTTGTTGTTATGAAATGAACCTTATTTTTCAGATTACAAATGAACATATTAAGGTTTTATCCGTTGCATTTTTTCATAGTTTATAATGGTTAAACTACTTTGATATGGTCCAACAAACCCAACAGTAAGCTACTGCTCTAAAGTTATTTAAGGTGCAACATGTGGGTCAAAGATTTAGTTGTCAGATAAGGCTTTGATTCTGTGAGGGTTTGTATAAAAAGTTTCATTTTATGGAAAGTCATGGTTTCCCATATAATTTAGGATTTTACATCATTAAGTTAAGGATATAGAGTAAATATGTTGTTCAAGTGATTATTAGTCTCATAAGAGTCAGTTATGAAGTTTGGTAAAACTTACAATTTAGTCCCTCAAGTTTCAAAATTGATAGTTTCCACCCTCAAGTTTGGTTTCTTACACTTTATGACATTAAGACCAAAAATCAGGTTATTAGAGTAAATATTGACTTATTATTGAGTAAGTGTTCCAAATTTCAGAATATGGATCCGGTTTAAAACCTATGCGTTTAACGTTCCCGATTGCGGTGAAACCAGAGAGTTTTAACGGTTAATTAAGGATTTTCATATTTGAGTATTGGACAAGTAGGTATCATCTTAAGGACATTTTTATAAGTTTCAAGTCCTTTAATTGTGAAAATTTGCCTCTAATAGTTCAAAGCCTCGTTTTTACGTTTAACCCGTTAAAACGCGTTTTCAACCGAATTTCACCATTTAAAAGCTTATTTGACCAATATTTCAAATCCTTTATTTCTTTTAACACTTAACTTGCTGAAATGACATGGTTTTTGTAAATCTTAGCTTTAAACCCCTTTTTCTTAGATTTTTCTCCAAAACGACACCCGGTTAATACCCGTTTTTAGTTAAAACTCCATTTAACTTACCTTTTTGACCATTTAAATTACCCAGTGACTCCAGAACACTTTATTAACCATTATTAATCCTGGAATACTTTTTATGATGGTTAAAATCCATGTTTTATTGTTTTACAATTGTTTCACCATGTTTCGGGTCCCGAAAATGACTAAAGTGGGTCAAATCTTAACATGTCTTTAATTTCCAGAGATTAATCATTTATCACACAATTAATATTCATCAAAACTTTCTGAAATCATGTCCCAAACTCACGGCTAGGTCACCCAATACAACAATGAACCATCAACTTAGTGATTTAGCCATAACCGACCATAACACTTGTAAATCCTTATAACATGCGTTTAAACATTACCAAAACCTTATTTAACATTAATATCAGAATATTAAGGTGTTACAAAGTCGTTCATGTGCAGGTTATGAACCTTGGTTGAGAGGGTTTTCAAACAAGTGCTTAAATAGTGTTATTTCATGTAGAAAGAAGGTTTTCAAGGTGTAGCCCGTGCAATAACCACATGTTCGAGTTATATAACCTTTTGTAACATTCAAAACAGGTTATTAGGAGTACATTAAACCATTAGCAATCAGATTACAAGTTTTGCTTTCAAGGGTTACAAGATTTACAAGTTAGATGGTGCAAAACACCCAAAAAGAGGGTTTTCATGGTGGAAATCAGTTTCCACCTCAAGAATGACCAATATAACGCGTGTGATACCTTTTGTGAAGTTGAAAGTCCCTCAAGAACAAGATGATGGTGTCGGGTTTCTGGTACAACAAAGAGAGGAGGTGTTTTTAAAAGAAAAGTGAAGAAAACACATGAAATGACCATCTTCGGGTGACATGAAGCTTACACTTGGTATTGTTCACATTTTGGAGAGTGTAGATGGTCAAGAGTGGTCTGGGAATCCTTGGAAAAGGCTGGAGAAACTGGAATAAGTGCTGTAGGATCTCGGACATGCAGGAATCAAGCACCAATCTTCACAAAATGACACATTCTCGCTTGTTTGAGCTTGGCCGATGGATGTATGGTGTTGTTCTTTGAATATGGGGCTGCAATGGTGTTCAAAACCGTGGTGTATGTGTTTTTCTGGAGAGAATCCAAGAGAAGAGAGTGAGAGAGTGAGAGAGATGGAAATGCTTACATGAATGAGGAGTGGAGGGTTGAAGGTGGTGGTGTGTAGTGGTGTAGAAGTGTGGTGATTGGGGGAGAGGGGGCGGCCAAGATTTGGCTTTTATGGGGGTTAATATTTGAATTTTAATTGTAAAATAATTAATAAGTGGTATAATTTTGTAGTGCAGTGTAGTATTTAGATGGTAAGAGTTTTTAGTTAGTTGATGTGTCTTGTGCATGATTATGCATGCGTTAGCCGAAAATTAATGTGTGTAAGCACACATTTTTAATTGCTTCAATAATAAATTGATTTCGTAGTAAGGGTGACTAATTGACTTTCCAGGAACACTAAGTTCAAAAAGATAAACTCAAATTAACTAAAAGTCACTAAAATCACATAAAATCATAAAATGGAACAAATAGCAAAAGATGATTTCAAATTCACCAATAGAGTTAGATTGTTTCTATTATTAGTACTCATAAGACGGGTAATGATGCCAGTAGATTAGGGTTAGAATAACAACCTGGAGGTCGGTTGTGACATTCTCCCACCATTTAGGAAATTTTGTCCCGAAATTTTAGCTTCGATTAGAATCTGAACTGGTGGGTTTGAACAGATGTGGATAATTCTTCCACATGTGATCTTCACGTTCCCAAGTGAATTCAGGTCCTCGTTTTAAGTTCCATCTAACCTTGACCTTGGATATGCGGCTCCGCCTGAGTTGCTTGACCAAGCGGTCCGTGATCTCCATGGGCTCCTCCACGAAGTTTAGCTTGTCATTGATTCTTGCTTCATTCAACGGTAGTTCTAGGGTTTTGTATACCATGCACTTCTTCAAGTTCGACACATGGAAGGGGTCGTGTATGTATCTCAACCTCTAAGGTAGTTTCAACTTGTAAGCCACGGGGCCAATTCTTTCCATATTTCTAATGGTCCAATGTATCTCGGGCTTAACTTTCCTCTCTTTCCGAACCTCATGGTTCCCTTCCATGGTGCTACCTTTACCATTACTCTGTCACCCACTTGAAACTCTAAAGGTTTCCGTCTCCTATCAGTGTACTTTTCTACCGGTCTCTGGCTACCCTTAGTCGTTCCTTAATTTTAAAAATCTTGTCACTGGTCTCCAACATGATGTCGGGTCCCATTACTTGGCTATCACCGATCTCATTCCAGCTTAATGGTGATTGGCATTTCCTGCCGTATAGAGCCTCATACGGAGCTGCCTTGATTCTTGCGTGGTAACTATTATTATAAGCGAATTCCACCAAAGGGAGATGGTTGTGCCAACTTCCACCCAAATCAATCACGCAAGCTCTTAACATATCCTCCAGCGTTTGAATGGTCCTTTCGCTCTGATCGTCGGTTTGTGGGTGGTACGCGGTGCTTAGATCCAAACAGGTTCCTAAAGCCTGCTGGAATGATTTCCAGAAACGAGAAGTGAAATGGCTATCACGGTCGGAGATGATCGACATAGGCACTCCATATCTAGTTACTATCTCATCGACATATAGTTGGGGCAATTTCGTCAAGTCGTCGTCTTCTCGAATTGGCAAAAAGTGAGCCGACTTCGTTAGCCTATCCACTCTCACCCAAATAGCATCATGGCCTCTAAATGTTCTGGGTAACTATGTAACAAAATCCATCATGACGTTATCCCATTTCCATTCTGGCATTTCGGGCTGTTGTAACGTTCCTGACGGTTTTTGATTTTCAGCTTTTACCATGGCACAGGTTAGACATTTCCCAACATAAGTAGCGATTGATTTCTTGATCCAAGGCCACCAGAAAAGTGCTTTTAGATCTTGGTACATTTTATCACTTCCAGGGTGAACCGAGTACCTAGACTTGTGGGCTTCGTCGAGGATTACCTCTCGAATTCCTCCGTGCTTCGGCACCCATGTTCTCCCTTCGTACTTGTATGTACCATCGTCCCCTGTCTCAAATCTCTTTTCCATTCCGGTTAACCCTTCTTCTTTTAACCTTTCTTCCTTTAATGCTTCGTTTTGAGCTTCTTTTCAGTTTTGCGATAAGGTTGGTATACACACTCATCCTTAAGGCTCGTAACGGATTTTGCACTCGTAGTCATTTAACAGCTCGACCCATCTTCTCTGACGCATGTTTAGCATCTTTTGGTCAAGAATGTGTTGCAAACTTCTATGGTCAGTGTAGATGATGTACTTCATGTCATAGAGGTAGTGCCTCCACATTTTGAGAGCAAACACCACGGCACCCAATTCCAAGTCATGCGTCGTATAGTTCTTCTCATGATCGTTCAGCAGTCTAGATGCATAAGCAATCACCTTACTGCGTTGCATCAGTACACATCCTAGTCCTTGACGCGAAGCATCACAATAGACCATGAAATCTTCTACTCCTTCTAGAAGAGCAAGGATAGGTGCACTACACAATTTCTCCTTAAGTGTTTCAAACGCTTCATTCTGCTCTCGTTCCCACACAAAGGTTGTGTTCTTCTTAGTCAGTGCGGTCAAGGGTTGCACAATTCGTGAGAAGTCCTTTATAAACCGTCGATAGTATTCGGCCAGGCCTAAGAATTGCCTTATCTCCATGGGAGTTTTAGGAATCTTCCAATCCTTTATAGCCTCAATCTTGGAAGGGTCGATTTGAATCCCATTCTCATTTAGCACATGCCCTAAGAATTGAATCTTACGCATCCAGAATTCACGTTTAGAGAAATTGGCATATAATTGTTCATTCTTGAGTAATTCAAGAATTAGCCTGAGATGCTTCTCATGCTCGTCCTTACTACGGGAGTAGATCAATATGTCGTTGATAAACACGATTACAAACTTGTCGAGATAAGGGCGGCAAACATGGTTCATGAGGTCCATGAATGCTACTGGTGCATTAGTCAGTCCAAAGGGCATGACTAAATACTCATAGTGTCCACACCTAGTTCGGAAGGCCATTTTGGGTATGTCATATTCTCTTATCTTCAGTTGGTGGTAACCTGACCTCAAATCTATTTTGGAGAAATAACTTGCTCCTTGCAGGTGATCAAGTAGGTCGTCTATTCTTGGAAGAGGGTAACAGTTCTTTATGGTCAGCTTGTTCAATTCTCTGTAATCAATCACATTCATAGGGTTCCATCTTTCTTTTTCACTAACAGTACTGGGGCACCTCATGGAGAGACACTCGGACGTATGAATCCCTTGTCAAGTAGTTCTTGAACTTGCGCCATTAGTTCCTTCATTTCAGGAGGGGTGAGTCGGTACGGTGCCTTGGCTACTGGTGCAGCACAAGGCAGCAAATCTATCTGGAATTCAACTTGTCGATTCGGGGGGAGTCCCGCTAGGTCTTCCGGAAACACTTCTGGGTTTTGGAAACCACGGGGATATCTACAATCTTCTTCTCCTTTTGGGTCTTCATCACATAGACTATGAAAGCTGGGCATCCCTTCATTAAGCTCTTGCTAGCTTTTAAGTGGGATACCATAGGGTATAGGGTGTTACTCCTTTCGCCTTGACCACTAATACTTCCTTGTTGCTCAACGGTATCTTGAGTAGGCGCTCATCACATACGATTTCGACTCTATGCTTAGCTAGCCAGTCCATACCAACAACCACATCGAATCCTCCTAACTTAATAGGAATCAGGTTTATCCTAAATGTATTTCCTTTTAGGTTTAGCGAGCAATCCTTGATGACTTCATTAGTTTCTAAAATGTTACCGTCAGCTAATTCTACAGTAAACGTATCGGTTAAGGTATACGCGTCTAAGTCAATCAAAGGCCTAAAAGTACTAGAGACAAAACTAGCAGTCGCCCTGGTATCGAATAGAACAGTAGCAGGATGGTTGTTTACAAGGAACGTACCGTTAACCCCATCAGGTTCCCTACGAGCTCCAGCTGGGCCCATAACGAATGCTCTTCCCTTTGGCTTGTTGTGCTTGGCATCCTTGTCTCTACCCATATTAGGACACTTGTTCCTCATGTGCCCTGGATCCCCGCATTCATAGCATTGTTTTCCTAGTGCGTAACTATAGTCCATGATTAAATTACCTATTCTCTTGCATCTGAAATAGGGTATTGGGTTACATTCCCCTTGATGGTGTAGTTTGCACTTGTTGCAAAATGGGCTTGTCCCTGAGTACACCTTCAGAACTCTTCCTGCCTGACCTGCTACTACTTCAACCGCTCTTTTCACTTCAAACCACTTTCTTTTCTCACCAACAGACTTCCTCTTATCATCAGCCCTAGCTTGCTCAATCCATCTAGCCCTAACTAACTCATCAGTCAAACTACTCGTAAGGTCAACCGTAGCTTGTAGGGTTAAAGGCCGGGAGGAGTGGACCATTCCCCTAACTCTTGGGTGTAGCCCCCAGATGAATCGTGCTACACCTTTAGATTCGGGTGTCACCACATGGGGAAGCAGTTGGGATAGGGCTAAGAAACGATTGATATATTCCGTGTAGTTAGGACCTTTCATTTCCAGACTTAGGAATTCTTCCTCTAGTTTATAGAGTTGGTTGACGGGGCAATACTTGCTGGTCATCAATTCCCTGATTTGGTCCAACTAATTCTGTTAGCCACGTTTCTTCCACGGGTTTAAGTAATCGACTTTCGCCATTCAAGAGCTGATCCCTTGAGGGATTGGAATGCAAACCTCACCATATGATCCATCTTGAACTCACTAATGTCCAAGACAACTTCCATTTCATCAATCCATCTTTACGTCTCTATAGCACCCTCGGTGCCGTAGAAGTACTTAGGCTTACATGCCTCAAAGGTTTTATAGGAGCATCCGTTCTTAATGCCTCGGCTTCCTCGTCGTGGCCCTCGTCATTCTCTGGCCGATCATTACCATTAGTATTACTCCATTCAGCATTGATCTTAGCGATAATGGTCGGAATAGCGTTAGCAAGTTGTTGCGCTACAAGGTTAGCAATTCTCTCGTCATTTCCTTGATTACCATTTTCCCTGCGGGGAGTTCCTAGTGGGGTAGGTTGGTTTCCAGTTTGTCTGGCTTCCTTACGGAGGCGCCTAGTGGCTCCTCACCGCCCAAATCGTGTTCCTATCCTAGTCGGCATTCTGATAGTATCACAAATAGATTCGTTTAGCATCTCAAAATTTGTTTCGAATAGCTCATGCATCAATACCCTATAATACCTTGCCTCAGGAAGAGGGATCATGGCGTGTATATATATATACAACCCACTAAGTGATTCTTACAATGTAAAATTCAAAGCATATCATAACACTTAGACAATCAATTAGAAAGGGGGCACAGACCAAATACAAAGCATTACGTAACACAAGGCAATTCAATATAACTAGTCCAATAACCTAGCATCCAAAGAAACAGTTCATAGTTAAATAGATGTAGTAGTATCATCTAGCAAAGTTGAATCACATTCAAGCTCTTACAAGTTGGAAGGTGCCATCACCCCCATATTAATAATAATAATAGTATCAAATAATAATTTGAAATAGTTTCCTTCAACTGTCTAAAGACAGATAATTCCGCTTCTTACCCCTGCTTTCACATCCACTTTTTGTTCAGCCATTCAAACCATCCTGAGCTCTCTTTCTCTGCTCCTATTCCAACCGCTGCACCCCATACGTAGCCATCATAGCCTGGAATTGAGAAGACTGGGAGGTCCGGGTGGCGTGCTGAAGAGTCAACTCGTGATGACGAACGGTCTTCAAGATCTCATCTAGTGTTGCATGAGAGGGTCCTACGTCACTTGCCTGGTGGCTCGACTGGGAGTACCTAGCACCAGCCAGTATGCTAGGGCCATCATACATGTTGTGCCTTGGTGGCATCAGGTGCTCGTCGTGTGGGTCAAACAGCGGAGGTGCCGGTATCGGAGGCCTAATAGGTGGTGGAGGAGGTGGCATCCTAAAGGAGACTGAGGGTCCTGGCCTAACACTCTTGTCTGAATAGGTGATAACACGTGCACCCCTATTCCCTATAGGTGGGATGGGTGAGTGGGTAGAAGCAGCTACTGAGGAGAGTGGGAGCGTGTCTGGCTCCTAGAAGGTGATGTGGAGGAAGAGTCCTCAGAAACTTCAGTGTCATCTGACGTGATGGATATCCATCCTGGATGTCCGCACCTCCGGAGATATGCCTCATACTCTGTCTGAGGCTTTTCCCTTCTAAGGGTCCCAATAGGAGTAGTCTCATTATCAGGGTGAGCAGGCGCCTTACCTTTATCAGCCATAGCCGCTGTGTCCTGTAAGGAACACATCATGAGTAATTTGGTTTCTCATAGCTCATGATTATAATAATAGTACTTGTAATAGTAGTGATGGCAGTAGCATCTGTTATTCTAACATATCATTGTCCGTGTTACCCAAATCAATAGTCTTTTTAGATAGTATCTGTTGGACAAAAAGAACCAATGAGCCAGGTCAGAAAAAACCTTTAAGTCCCACAGACATCAAAACAACTGAAGTGGTCTACAACAGCTGAAGACAAAGTCCGAAGATAAAGTCCGAAGACAAAGTCCGAAGACAAAGTCCGAAGACAAAGTCCGAAGACAAACTCTGAAGGCAAAGTCTGAAGACAAAGTCTGAAGAAAACAGCTGAAGACAACAGCTAAAGACAAAGTCTGAAGACAATAGCTGAAGACAAAGTCTGAAGACCAAGTTCTCATAAGTTGTCACAACAGCTGAAGTAGTTCTCTTCAGTAGTTGTGATGGTTTACTTTTCAGTAGTTTGTAATCAGTAGTTTTATATTATGTAAAACATCTGAAGTTCTTACACTTCAGATGTTATAACTTCAGTAGTTGTAATGTTAGCTTGTACTTAGCTTTTGGTGAAGGTGTCCTCAATTGTTGTGGACATCTTCAGTAGTTTAGTTTACTTTCAATTGTTTGTATAAATCAGTTAGCTGTCACTATCAAGTGACGTCAGCTGATGTCACATTCCTTTATAAAAGGAATGTTGACCTAATTTCCTTGTAACCGAAGCGTGTGTGTGAATGAAAACATTCTCTTTGCAGAAAACTTTCTCTCTTTATAACCATTACTGTTTGATTGAATATTCATATTATTCTTGCTAAAATTTCGTCTAATTCTTGTGCTATTCCACTGCAAATCTTAATCTAATAGATCGGACTAGATCCCGATCCTTTCAAATGGTATTAGAGCTGGTTAATCATTGATTGACTTAACAACTGATCATTGAAACTGCTCTTTTGATATCTAAGTTTGATCGAATTAGAAAATTTGCAAGAATTGGTTATAGAGTTTGATTTTCTGTTGCTTCCGGTGAATTAATTTGAGATTCGTCTTGTTTCAAACTGTGTTGTTGAGTTTTTGAGCTAGATCTGTTAAAATCTCATTGAACCTGTTTGAATTGGTGAAAATGGCTACATCAATCAATGATCCTCACAATACTGGCTCCTCAACAAAGCCTCCGATGCTTGTTAGGAGTGAGTATAACATATGGCAACACCGAATGCTCCATCACTTGTCTGTCAACAGTTCAGGTTGTTGGAAATCTGTGGTTCACGGACCATATAAGCCTATGGTGAGTAATCAGAAAACCAATGAGATGGTTCCGAAGAAGAAAGAGCAATACTCAGATGAAGATCTGAAACTGTTGAAATTGATACTAAAGCCCATGGAATTGTGGCCATGGCACTGCCTAATGAAATCTATTATGGACTTATGCATCATGAAACTACTCATGACCTATGGGTTGCTCTGAAAGAATAATTTGGAGGAACTGATAAGGTCTTGGCAAATAATAGAGAGATTCTTGCCCAACAATATAAGACATTCTCTCATAGAAAGGGTGAGTCACCGACTCAACAGTTTGAGCGATTTTCCTGTTTGATATCTGAGCTGAAAATGGTTAAACATGAATATACAAACAGTCAGATGAACAATAGATTCCTCAGATCCCTGCCTGAGAGATGGGACACATATACTATTCTCATACGCTGCAGTGCAAATCTGGACAATCTATCTCTTACCTAACTTCGTGGGAAACTGTTAACATTTGAAAGAGAGATGGAACAGAAAAAGAAATTGGCTTCATCTAGCTCACTCATGATTTTGTACCAGGGAATACTGCTCTGGTTGGTCATGAGTCAGAATATGCTGCATCAGAAAGTTCTTATGATGAGCATATAGATTTCTCTTCAAACAGTGGAGATCTTGCTTTTGTTGGTATTGATAGTAATTCAGGGTGTAGTAGTGATAATTTGTGCTTTTTGATGGATGATTTGAAAGGAATTGTTGATGATGATTTGGAAGAGATGGATATTTTGAGCCAAATGGCATTAATCAATATCAGATCTCAAAAATTTTACAAAAGGACACGTAGAAAATTTCCTGCTCTCTCTAGAAAAACCAAAGTTGGTTTTGACAAGAGCAAGTTGAGGTGTCACAAGTGCCATACACTTGGACATTGTGCAAGAGAGTGTAGATCATCTGGATCTAACTCTTCTGCACCCTTTGTGACCTTTCCATGCAATAGCTCACAAAACAAAGGGCAACATTCTACTAGTTCTGGTCATTATTCACAAATTCAATCATCTCCTGCATATTTTGTCCCTCAAGGTCAAATGCCATATCCTTTTCCCTGTTTTTACATGCCTCAGTCCAATCAGGTTCCAGTACCATAGCTCAACAACCACATGCCCTACCTGAGCCTCAACCATCTCAATCAAATCAACAATCTCAATCTCAATCACATTAAAGCTTTTTCACTCCTGGAGTTGTTGACCGGAGTAGCTTACCGGATGATCTTTCTGGTTATTCTGAACAAGTGTTTTCGGGTGCTCGTCAACATGGTGGTGAAAGTCCTTTTGGAAATCCTGCTCTTATGGCCTTGGAGTCTACTGATGGTTCATGCTCAAATGCTTCATCATCACAGGTACCATAGGTATCTTCTGAGGCTAAGGCCAAGTTGTGTTCTGAGTCATGCATAGCTACTTTTGTCTCAATTAGAGAAGCAAATATAGCTTTAATTAATCAAAATCATGACTTAGAGAAAGTGATTTCCAAAAGAAAAGCTGGGTTTGAGTCTGTCTTAAAGGAAAAAGATAATGAGATTTACAAATTAAAATGCCAAATCACTAATGAAAAGGCAAAGGTAGAGGTCATTTTAGAGAATCATAAGAATCTCAAAGAAACACCTGCAACTACTCAAGTATAGTGTGAACGCTGGGTAACATCCTGCAAGGGGTTTGAAATGCTTCTGAGTAAGCAAGCAGCTTCAAGTGTGAAGTTTGGGATTAGGTATAATCACATTGTACCTCCTACAGATTTTACTCCCAAGACAGAAGTAAAATCTGAAGGTGAAAGAATTCCCAAACAACATTATCATGTGTCTCATCCTCAAGTGATAATGCAAAATCAAAGGATGAAGTCAGTAATAGTACCTCAGCTAATCATTCTACTGATGGTCTCACTGCTGATAAACACATGATCAAAGAAAAGCTGAGCACTTCAGGTGCTGTCTCACAAAGTATTCAAAGTAATGAAGAGCAAGTAACAACACCTAAAGAACATTTCAAACCAAATCAAAACAAACATGGTTTGACAACTGCTGAAGAGTCTATCAGAAATCCAAAAATACTAATAGAAAACTTTTGAAGAACAAGTCTTCAGTTGTTACAAATCCTTCAGTACTTAACATAAGTACTGAGAGGAAGAAAGTACTGAAGAACACACCTTCAGTAGTTTCATCTTCTTCAGCAGTTGAACAACAGAAGATGACGAAAAAGCTATGTGAGATATGTGGTCTATTCAATCATCTCACTGATGAATGTTGGTACAGAAAGAGTTCCAAATTCAACAAAGATAAAATCATTAAAAGAAAATTAATAAAATGAAAGATGAATTTGAAACCAAGTTTCTGCCACAAACATCTCAAACTGATAACCTAAAGTTCTTACAAAAATCTAAAAAGAAGGAAGGGGTTTATGATAAAACAGCTGAAAATATTCCTCATGGACTATCAAAACACCAGACTAAGTCTGTGTCTTTCAAAAGGAGGACATGGTGAGTCACAGGAACCAATCCAAAACAAGTAATGATGTGTCTGCTGAATGAGGCTTTAACAACCAATCAGACGCAACTTGTTATGATGGTTCAACATCTGTTGGGGAGAGTTAACCAAATAGATGTACCTGTGATTAAACCACTAAAAAGGAAAACTAAGCCAAAATCAAAGGAATCCTTTTGAGCACCATCTCTATCTTCAAAGGATGTTAATCATGACGAATCAGTTAGTATAAAATCTGTTGATGAGAACACACCGAAAACCAAAATGGTTTGGGTCTCAAAAGCTAACTAGTTTGTTGTGGCAAATGCAGGGTTCTTCAGCATGCCATAGAAGCATCTGGTATGTGGACGGTGGAGGATCTATGCATATGACAGGGAGCAGTTCTCTTCTTCATGACTACTCTCAAGGAAAGAAGGGATTTATATCTTTTGGTAATGATGCTAAGGGTTACATCATGGGCAAAGGCTTTGTGTCAAATGGTGAGATAAGATTTGATGATGTTAACCATGTGGAGAATCTCAAGTACAACTTGTTGAGTGTCAATCAAATGTGTGATAAAGGGCATGTTGCACTTTTCACAGTCGAAACTATCAGATTCTGTCTCCGATGTTTTGAGAATGATTGACAAGATATGGATGAATATACTCTCCTGAAGGCCAACAGGATTGGAAGAGTATATGCCTTAGACTTATCAAAGAAAATGATCTAAAAGGCCATCCATGTCTGTTCTCCAAGGCCTCTCCTCAGGAATCTAAACTATGGCACAGAAGGCTTGGTCATGTCAATCTTAAAAACCTAAACCAGCTTATCCATCATGGTTTAGTGAGAGGTCTGCGACTAAAGGAGTTCAAATGTGATGACAACTGCTCTACTTGTTTAAAAGGAAAGCAACACAAAGTATCGTTCCCTCCAATAAAAGAACCAAAGTCCACTGCCTGCTTGCAATTACTACATCTGTATCTTTTTGGTCTAGTAAGAGTGATGAGCATGGCAAAGAAAAAATACTGTCTCGTAATTATGGATGATTATTCCAGATTTGTATGGACTTTCTTCTTACATTCAAAAGATGAGGCTGGTCAAATCATCATCTACTTTGTGTTGCATGTGGAAAAGCAGGACTCCCTTTCTGTCAAGTGTGTGAGGAGTGATAATGACACAGAATTTAGAAACCACACACTTGATGAATTCTATTTCTCTAAGGGAATCAAGAGGCAGTATAGCATTCCAAGAACTCCTGAACAAAATGGAGTGGTGGAGAGAAAGAACATGACCCTTATTGAAGCTGCAAGGTCAATGCTGGCTGATTCTGGTTTGCCACTAACCTTTTGGGCTGAAGCTGTCAACACAGCTTGCTATGTGCAAAATATAGTGTTAGTAAATCAGAAGTTGATGAAGACTCCTTATGAAGTGTTACATCATTTGACTCCTCTGATTTCCTTCTTTAGAGCTTTTGGGTGTCCCTGTTATATTCTTAACACAAAGGATCCACTTCAGAAGTTTGAATCAAAGGTGGATGCTGGGTACTTTATTGGGTATTCATCTACTTGCAAGGCATACAGAGATTTTAATTGCAGAACAAAGATAGTTGAAGAAACCTTGCATGTAAAGTTTAATGAATCTCCAAAGGAGAAAATTCCACAAAACCCTGTGGAGTTATTTGATTTGGACATACTACAATATGTTCCTTATCAGCCTCCAGCTATTTTAGATTCTGTGAATCTATCATCTCTTGCAACTAGTCATTCATCTGGTGATACAAATGCAAGGTTAGTGATCACCTGCCTGAGTCTACTAACCTTGATGTTCCTGTAGCTTCAGCAGTTCCATCCACAACAAATGCTGATGAGATCTCTGATTCCTCTACTTCATTTGAATTGCCATCTCATTCTAGGTTCAAGAGTCTGGATCAACATCTGTTGCTGCTGAATCACCTACAAACACTTGCACAAATCTTATTGAGTATCAAGAACTGAAGAATCACCCCATGTCTCAGATCATTGGTGACATCAATGGTGGTGTTTCAACTAGAAGTCAATTGTCCAATTTTTGCTTTTATGCTCTCTTCATCAGTCAGCAAGAGCCAAGGAACTATCATATTGCATTAAGAGACAATGGATGGGTTGAAGCCATGCAACTTGAGCTTCTTCAGTTTCAAAAGCAGCAAGTGTGGGAACTGGTTCCTCTACCCCAAGGTAAGTGTGCAATAGGCACTAAATGGGTGTTCAGGAATAAAACTAATGAAAAAGGTCAAATTGTCAAGAACATGGCCAGACTGGTTGTATAGGGGTTCTCACAAGAAGAAGGTATTGATTATGATGAAACCTGTGCCCTTGTAGCCAGACTGGAGGCAATCAGATTGTTCTTAACTTATGTTGCTTTCCATAATCTTAAAGTTTTTCAAATGGATGTCAAAAGTGCATTCTTATATGCTAAAATAAAAGAAGAAGTTTATGTGTGTCAACCACCAGGTTTTGAAGATCATAAACATCCAGATTGGGTGTATAAGCTTGATAAGGCTCTTTATGGGTTAAAACAAGCTCCCAGAGCATGGTATGAAACACTGTCTAACTTTCTTCTTCAAAATAATTTCACTAGAGACTCCATAGATAAAACTTTGTTCATTAAAAAAGTAGGCATGCATAAGCTCCTTGTTCAAATTTATGTAGATGATATTATTTTTGCATCCTCTGATCCACAGTTGTGTGATGCCTTTACTAAGTTGATGCAACAAAAGTTTGAAATGAGTGCCATGGAGAATTACAGTTCTTTCTGGGTTTGAAAATCAAACAAATGGCTGATGGAACTTTCATTCATCAGTTAAAATATACAAAGGATTTGTTGAAAAAGTTTGATTTACAAAACTCTAAGCCGTGTTCTACTCCCATGTGTAGCACCACACAACTGGATGCTGATCAGAAAGGTAAGGCAGTTGATGAAACTCTTTATAGATGTATGATTGGTTCCTTGATGTACCTTACAGCTTCTAGACCAGACATTATGTTTGCAACTTGTGTCTGTGCTAGATTTTAGGGTGCACCTAAAGTATCCCATATGATTGCAGTCAAAAGGATCTTTAGATATTTGCAAGTAACTTAATCTCTAGGACTTTGGTATTCCACTGGGTACTCTTGCAAATTAGTTGCTTTCTCTGATAGTGACTATGCAGGGTGTAAATCAACCAGAAAATCAACTTCTGGTGGATGCCAATTTCTAGGCAATTGTTTAGTTTGTTGGCAGAGTAAGAAACAAACTTCAGTTGCTACATCCACTACTAAAGCAGAGTACATTGCTGCAAGTTATACATCTCAGGTACTCTGGCTTCAGAATCAATTACTGGATTATGACATTACAGAGACTAAGACTCCTTTACTGATGGATAGTGCTTCAGCTCTTTGTATTGTTAAGAATCCTGTCCAGCATTCTAGGACCAAACATATTGAGATCAGACATCATTTTATCAGGGATTGTTATGAAAAAGGTCTGATTGATCCAAAGTTTGTTCCTAGTGCTGATGAGCTTGCAGATATATTTACTAAGCCTTTCGACAGTGCAACTTTCCAAAATCTTGTGCTAAGGCTTGGTATGCTGCAGCTTGAATGATTTGACAACTACAGATGATCTCAGTTCACAAGTACCGATGAACCATTAGTATACAGCTGTCAAAAATAAGTACTCATAAGTTATTTTATCTTCAGTAGTTTTCATACCTACTGAAGACTAAATTACTTAAAAGTACAGAAGTACTTTATTTGTTGCAAAGTACTGATGTAGTTACAACTACTACTGTGGTTACAACTACTGATGTCTGTTCTAACAGATAAGTACTGATGACCAATGAAACATCTGAAAATCAGATAATCTGCTGAGTAAGTTTTAAAGTCAAATGAAACAACTAAGATATGTGAATTGACGACAACAACTGATGAGCATTTTACACTTCAATTGTTTCAAACAACTGCTGTTTCATTTCAAAACAACTGAAGCCAAAACCAAGTCGTCAGTAGTTTCAAACTACTGATGACTTACACCAAGTCTTGAGTTGTTTACAACATCTGAAAGTTAAAACCATGTCTTCAGTAGTTTTCTAACAACTGATGACTAACACCAAAACTTTCAGCTGTTTTCTTTCAGCCATTTCATAACTATAAATACCTAACCCTAACTTCAAACTTTTCATAAGTCGTTTTCTGAACGTTCATCTTCCATTAATGGCGACCATGCAAATCAAACCATGACACAACTGTGTTCCTACTACACAAAATCGGCCTTTTGGATGAAGTTTGATGTTGCCATTGATCTGATGGTTGATTCCCCATATCAAACTACTTTTCTTCTAATGACCCTCACAATACTGGTTCCTCAACCAAGCCTCCGATGCTGGTTAGGACTGAGTATAACATATGGAAATGAAGAATGCTCCATCACCTGTCTGTTAACAGTTCAGGTTGTTGGGCATCTGTGGTACATGGTCCACACAAGCCTATGGTGAACAATCCGGAAACCAACCAAATGGTTCTGAAGAAGAAGGAACAATACTCAGATGAGGATCGAAAATTGTTTGAGATTGATGCTAAAGCTCATGGAATTCTGGTCATGGCTCTGCCGGATGAAATCTATTTTGGGCTTATGCATCATGAAACTGCTCATGACCTCTGGAATGCATTGAAAGAACAATTTGGTGGAACAGATGAGGTCTTAGCAAACAACAGAGAAATCCTTGCCCAACAATATGAACATTCTCTCATAGGAAGGGTGAGACACCGACTCAACAATTTGAGCATTTTTCCTGTTTGATCTCTGAGCTGAAAATGGTCAAACATGAATACACTAATAGTCAGATGAACAACAGATTCCTCAGATCACTGCCTGAGAGATGGGACAATATACCATTATCTTACGCTCCAGTGCAAATCTGGATAGCCTATCTCTCACCCAACTTCATGGGAAACTGCTTACATGTGAAAGAGAGATAGAGCAGAAAAGGAAACTGGCATCATCAGGAAAGCTCACTGATGACTTTGTACCAGGGAACACTGCCTTGGTTGGTCATGAGTTAGAATATGCTACATCAGAAAGCAATTATGATGAGCATATAGATTTCTCTTCAAATAGTTCTGATCATGTATTTGTTAGTGTTGATAGTCAGTCAGGCTGTAATAGTGACAATTTGTGCTTCATTATGGATGATTTGAATGGTATTGCTGATGATGACCTAGAAGAGATGGGTATTCTAAGCCAAATGGCCTTGATTAATATCAGATCTCAAAAGTTCAACAAGAGAACTGGCAGGAAACTTCCAGGACTCTCTGGCAAAACCAAAGTTGGTTTTGACAAGAGTAAGTTGAGGTGTCACAAATGCCACAGGCTTGGGCACTTTGCAAGAGAGTGTAGATCAACTGGATCTAACTCCTCTACACCCTTTGTGACTTTTCCAAGCAATAGTTCACAAAACAGACGGCAACATCCTGCTATTTCTGGTCATCACTCACAACCTATATTTCCTACATATTTTGTCCCTTAGGGTCCAATGCCATATCCATATCCCTGCTATTACATGCCACAACCAAATCAATTTCAAGTTCCTATTGCACAACAACCTCAAGCCTTACTTGAGCCTCAACCATCTCAATCATCTCAATCCCAACCTCATCACAGCTTCTTCACCCCTGGTGCTGTTGACTGGAGCAGTCTACCAGATGATCTTTGTTGGACCAAAAGAACTAATGAGCCTGATCAGAAAAACCTCTAAGTCCCATAGACATTGCAACTGCTGAAGAAGATCACAACAAAGATATGAAGACATCAGCTGATTACAAGGTCTAAAGACAAAGTCTAAAAGTAAAGTACTGAAGACAAAGTCTGAAGCTATCAGCTGAAGACAAAGTCTAAAGGTAAAATTCTGAAGAACAAAGACTGAAGACAAAGACTGAAGACCAAAGTGATCAGTAATTGTCACAACAACTGAAGTTATCAACTTCAGTACTTGTGATGGTTTCCTTTCAGTACTTGTAATTTACTTTTCAGTAGTTATAGTTTCAGTAATTGTATTTCAGTAGTTTTATGTTTCTTGTACTTAGCATTCTCAGAGATGTAATCAGTAGTTGAGAACATTCTCAGTAGTTTGCATAGTTTTAGTAGTTTGAATAATTGTGTTAGATGTCACTATCAAGTGACATCAGCAGACGTCACATCTCCTATAAAAGGGATGTTGACCTAGTTGTAAGGTGTGACATTAAGCCACCACGAAAGTATACAAATGAAATATTTCTTTTGCAGAATTCTCTCTTTCTATAACCGTGTACTGTTACATATATATCAATTGTGTTCTGTGAATTGTTTAATTCGTTGTTCGAATTCCACTGCAATACTCTCTAATTAAACAAACTTAGATCACTGATCCTAACAAATGGTATCAGAGCAAGGTTAATCATTGATCGATTTAACAATTGATCATTGAAACTGCTATTCGATATCTAAGTTTGATTCAATTAGCATATTTGCAAAAATTGGTTATAGATCATTGAATTTCGGCTGCTTTCGTTTATCTGCTTTGAGTTTTCTCTTGGTTCATATTGAGTTTGTTGTGTTTTGCACTAAATCAGTTAAAACTTAATTGAATTTGGTTGAATCTGAGAATGACTACTCCTTCTAATGACCCTCACAATACCGGTTCCTCAACCAAGCCTCCGATGCTGGTTAGGACTGAGTATAACATATGGCAACGAAGAATGCTTCATCACTTGTCTGTTAACAGTCAGGTTGTGGACATCTGTGGTACATGGTCCACACAAGCCTATGGTGAACAATCCGAAAACCAACCAAATGGTTCCGAAGAAGAAGGAAAAATACTCAGATGAGGATCGAAAACTGTTTGAGATTGATGCTAAAGCGCATGGAATTTTGGCCATGGCACTGCCGAGTGAAATCTATTCTGGGCTTATGCATCATGAAACTGCTCATGACCTCTGGAATGCATTGAAGGAACAATTTGGTGGAACAGATAAGGTCTTAGCAAACAACAGAGAAATCCTTGCCCAACAATATGAGATTCTCTCATAGGAAGGGTGAGTCACTGACTCAATAGTTTGAGCGTTTTTCCTGTTTGATCTCTGAGCTGAAAATGATCAAACATGAATACACTAATAGTCAGATGAACAACAGATTCCTCAGATCACTGCCTGAGAGATGGGACACATATACCATTGTCCTATGCTCCAGTGCAAATCTGGATAGTCTATCTCTCACCCAACTACATGGGAAACTGCTTACCTTTGAAAGAGAGATATAGCAGAAAAGGAAACTGGCATCATCAGGAAAGCTAACTGATGACTTTGTACCACGGAACACTGCCTTGGTTGGTCATGAGTCAGAATATGCTGTATCAGAAAGCAATTATGATGAGCATATAGATTCTCCTCGAACGGTTCAGATCATGCATTTGTTAGTGTTGACAGGTAGTCAGGCTGTAATAGTGACAATTTGTGTTTCATTATGGATGATTTAAAGGGTATTGCTGATGATGACTTCGAAGAGATGGATATTCTGAGCCAAATGGCCTTGATTAATATTAGATCTCAAAAGTTCTACAAGAGAAATGGTAGGAAATTTCCAGGATTCTCTGGCAAAACAAAGTTGGTTTTGACAAGAGTAAGTTGAGGTGTCACAAATGCCGCAGGCTTGGACACTTTGCAAGAGAGTGTAGATCATCTGGATCTAACTCCTCTACACCCTTTGTGACTTTTCCAAGCAATAGTCCACAATATAGAGGGCAACATCCTGCTAGTTTGGTCATCATTACAAACCTATTCTCCTGCATATTTTGTCTCTCAGGGTCCAATGTCATATCCATATCCTTGCTATTACATGCCACACCCAAATCCGATTCAAGTTCCTATTGCACAACAACCTCAAGCCCTACCGGAGCCTCTATCATCTTAATCATCTCAATCACAACCTCATCGCAGCTTCTTCACCCCTGGTATTGTTGACTGGAGCAGTTTACCAGATGATCTCTCTGGTACTGAGCAATTATTTGCTGGTGATGGTCAACATGGTGGTGAACATCCTTTTTGGAATCTAGCTCTCATGGCCCTGGAATCTACTGATAGTTCATGCTGTAATGCATCTTCATCACAGGTAACCCAGGTATCCTCTAGGCTAAGGCCAAGCTATGTTCTGAATCTTGCATAGCGCATTTATCTCTATTAGAGAGGCAAATGTAGCTTTAATAAATCAAAATCTAGAACTTCAGCAAACCCTTTCCAAAAGAAAAGCTGAATATAAGTCTGTCCTTAAGGATAAAGATGATGACATTTATAAGCTTAAATGCCAATTAAATGATGAAAAGGCTAGGCTAGAGGTCATTCTTGAGAACCATAGAGATCTCAAAGAAAAATGCAGTACCCAATTTGAGTGTGACCGCTGGGTATCATCCTGCAAGGGATTTGAAATGCTGCTCAGCAAGCAATCTGCTTCGAATGTGAAGTTTGGAATAGGTTACAACCACATTGCACACCTATAGATTTTACTCCAAAACCAATAGTAAAATCTGAAGGTGAAAGTAATTTCCAAACCACATCATCATGTGCATCATCCTCAAGTGATCACCCAAAATCACAAGATGAAATCAGTGTTGATACCTCAGCAAATCAATTGGCTGATGGGTAACTACTTATAAGCACATGAAGCTGAGTACTTCAGATGTTGTTCCTCAAAGTACCTCAAGTACTGAAGGGCAACTCACAACATCTAAAAAGCATTTCAAATCAGCTGAAATAAAAGGATTAACAACTGCTGATAGAGAACAGCTGAAGAACAAGTCTTCAGTTGTTACAGATCCTTCAATACTAAACAAAGTACTGAAAGGAGGAAAGTACTGAAGAGCACACCTTCAGTAGTTTCACATCAGCAGTTGATCACTCCAAGATGAAGAATAAGCCATGTGAAATATGTGGTAAATTTAATCATGTTTCTGATGAATGTTGGTACAGAAAGGGTTCCAAACTCAACAGAGATAAGCTCATTAAAATCCAGATGGATGAAATGAAAAATGAGTTTGAGACTAAGTTTGTACCACAGTCATCCCAATGTGATAACCTAAGCCTTCAACCAAATCCAAAAAGAAGGATATGGTTTATCATAAAACAGCTGATAGTGCTCCTCATGATAAACATCAGACTAAGTCTGTGAATTTTAGGAGGAAATGGTGGGTCACAGGAACTCATCAAACACAAGTACTGATATGTCACAAGAGCTGAAAGCTTTAGCTACAATCAGACACAACTTGTTATGATGGTTCAGTATTTGTTGGGGAGAGTTAACCAACTAGATGCACCTGTGATCAAACCACTAAAAGGCATTCCAATCCCAAATCCAAGGAATCCATTTCAGCACCATCTCCTTCTTCATCAGCTCTTAGAAACAAGTTATGGTTAAATCTGTTGATAAAACATACCCAAAACCAAAGGTTTGGGTCTCAAAACCTAACTAGTTCTTTATGATGAATGCAGGTCTTCAGCATGCCAAAGGAGCATCTGGTATGTAGACAGTGGAGGATCTATGCATATGACTGGGAGCATTCTCTTCTTAATGACTACTCTCAAGGAAAGAAGGATTTGTTTCATTTGGAAATGATGCCAAGGGTTACATCATTGGGAAAGGATATGTGTCTAATGGACAAATCTTTTGATGATGTTAACCATGTGGAGAATCTCAGTATAATCTGCTGAGTGTCAGTCAGATGTGTGATAAGGGCATGTTGCACTTTTCACAAGCCAGAATTGCAGGATTCTGTCTTCCCACTTCTAAGGCTGATTGACAAGGTATTGGATGAACATACTCTCCTGAAGGCCAACAGGATTGGAAGAGTGTATGCCTTGGATTTGTCAAAGAAGATTGATTTGAAGGGTCATCCTTGCCTGTTCTCCAAAGCCTCTCCTCAGGAATCTAAACTATGGCATAGAAGGCTGGGTCATGTTAATCTCAAAAACATGAATCAACTCATCCACAATAGTTTAGTGAGAGGTCTACCAATAAAGGAGTTCCATTGTGATGAAACCTGCACTGCTTGTTTGAAAGGAAAATAGCACAAAGTCTCATTCCCTCCTATTGAAGAACCTAAGTCCACTGCCTGCTTGCAGTTACTGCGCATTGATTTATTTGGTCCTATGAGAGTGAGGAGCATGGGAAAGAAGAAATACTGTCTGGTAATTGTGGATGATTACTCGAGATTTGTATGGACTTTCTTCTTGCATTCAAAGGATGTGGTTGCTCAAACGATTATAAACATTATGTTGTATGTTGAGAAGCAGTATTCCCTATCAGTCATGTGTATAAGGAGTGATAATGGAACTGAATTTAGAAACCATACACTTGATGATTTTATCTGTCAAGGGAATCAAGAGGCAGTTTAGCATTCCAAGGACTCCAGAACAAAATGGAGTAGTGGAAAGAAAGAATAGGAACCAATTGAAGCTGCAAGCTCTATGTTGGCTGACTCTGGTTGCCATTGACCTTTGGGCTGAAGCTGTCAACACACCTTGCTATGTGCAAAATAGAGTGTTAGTAAATCAGAGGTTGATGAAGACTCCATATGAAGTTCTACATCATTGGCTCCTCTATTTCATTCTTCAAAGCCTTTGGGTGTCCTTGTTTCATTCTCAACACAAAGGATCAGCTCCACAAATTTGATCCTAAGGTGGATGCAGGGTATTTTGTAGGTTATTCATCCACATGCAAGGCTTACAGAGTCTTCAACTGCAGAACAAAGAAGTTGAAGAAACCTTGCATGTGAAATTCAATGAATCTCCTAAGGATAAAATTCCACAAAACCCTATGGAGTTGTTTGATCTGGACATATTGCAATATGTTCCTTATCAACCTCCAGCTATTGCAGATCATGTGGATAAATCATCTTCTGCAGCAAGTCTTCCACCTGGTGGTACTGAAGATGATGATGATATTAGTACTCACCTTTTCAAGTTTAGTGACCAACTGCCTGAGTCTGCTAAACTTGATGTTCTGTAGCTTCTGTAGCTCCATCCACAAAAATGCTGATGAGATTTTGACTCCTCTACATCATTTCACTTGCCATCTAATACTTGGTTTCAAGAGTCTGGATCAACATCTGTTGCTGCTGAATCGGCTACAAACACTTGCACTGATCTTATAGTGTACCAAGAGTTGAAGAATCACCCCATGTCTCAAATCATTGGTGATATCAATGCTGGTGTCTCAACCAAAAGTCAATTGTCTAACTTCTGCTTCTATGCTCTTCATCATCAGTCAGCTAGAGCCAAAGAACTATCATGTTGCTTTGAGAGACAATGGATGGGTTAAAGCCATGCAGCTTGAGCTACTTCAGTTCAAAAAGAAGCAAGTGTAGGAACTGGTTCCTCTAACCCCAGGTAAGTGTGCAATAGGCACTAAATGGGTGTTTAGGAATAAAACTGATGAAAATGGGCTTATTGTCAAGAACAAGGCTAGACTGGTTGTACAAGGGTTTTCACAAGAAGAAGGTATTGATTATGATGAAACCCTTGCCCCTGTAGCCAGACTAGAGGCAATTAGATTGTTCTTAGCATATGCTGCATTCCACAATCTTAAATTTTTTCAAATGGATGTCAAAAGTGCATTTTTATATGGTAAAATAAAAGAAGAGGTTTATGTGTGTCAACCACCAGGTTTTGAGGACAATAAAAATCCTGACTGGGTGTAAACTTGATAAGGCTCTTTATGGGTTGAAGCAAGCTCCTAGAGCCTGGTATGAAACACTTTCAAATTTTCTTCTTAAAAATAATTTCACTAGAGGATCCATAGATAAAACATTGTTTATTAAGAAAGTGGATCAGCATAAGCTACTTGTTCAAATTTATGTTGATGATATAATTTGCATCTTCTGATCCCCAGTTGTGTGATGATTTTACAAGTTTAATGAAACAAAAGTTTGAAATGAGTGCAATGGGAGAATTACAGTTCTTTCTAGGCTTGTAAATCAAACAAAAGGCTGATAGAAACTTTATTCATCAGTCAAAAATACAAAAGATCTTTTGAATAAGTTTGATTTACAAATTGTAAGCCCGTTCTACTCCTATGTGCAACACCCATAACTGGATGCAGATCAGAAAGGTAAAGCTGTTGATGAAACACTTTACACATGTATGATTGGGTCCTGATGTACTTAACAGCTTCTAGACCAGATATCATGTTTGCAACTTGTGTTTGTGCTAGATTCAGGCTGCTCCTAAAGAGTCTCATTGATTGCAGCCAGAGGATCTTTAGATATTTGCAGGTACACAATCTCTAGGTCTTTGGTATTCGACTGGACACTCATGCAAATTAGTTGCTTTTTCTGATAGTGACTATGCAGGGTGTAAGTTAACCAGAAAGTCAACTTCTGGTGGATGTCAATTCCTAGGCAACTGTTTGATTTCTTGGCAGAGTAAGAAACAAACATCTGTTGCTACATCCACTGCTGAGCAGAGTACATTGCTGCTGCAAGTTGTACATCTCAGGTACTCTGGCTTCAGAACCAATCATTGGATTATGGCATTACAGAGACTAAGACTCCATTATTAATGGCTAGTGCTTCAGCTCTGTGCATTGTCAAGAATCCAGTCCAGCACTCTGGGACCAACATATAGAGATCAGACACCATTTTATTAGGGATTGTTTTGAAAAAGGTCTGATTGATCCAAAGTTTGTGCCTAGTGCTGATGAGCTTGCAGATATTATTCTAAGCCTTTGGATAGTTCAACTTTCTAAAACCTTGTGTTAAGGCTTGGTATGCTGCAGCTAGAATAAGTGATAACTACTGATGATCTCAGTAAATAAGTACTCATGATCATTAGTAACCATGTAACAAACATGTACCGATTCTGTTACTACTGATGTAGTTACAACTACTGATGTCAGTAAAAATAGATAAGTATTGATGTCCTATGAAACAACTGAAAACAACCAAAAAGACTGATGAGTAAGTGTTGACGACAGTATGAAACAGCTGAAAAGCTAAGAATTGACGAAAACTACCGATGAGAAATTTCTCTTCAGTTGTTTCCAAAACTGTTGTTTCACCTTAAATAGCTGATGACAAAACCATGTCTTCGTAGTTTCCTAACTACTAATGACTAACACCAAGTCCTCATGTTTTCAATAGCTGATGACAAAACCAAGGTCTTCAGTAGTTCCACAACTAATGACTAAAACCAAGTCTTCAGTTGTTTTCAACGTCTGTTAGTTAAAACCAAGTCTTTAGTTGTTTTCAGAATAACTGATGACAACACCAACACTTTCAGTCGTTTTCTTTTCAGCCTTTTCTAAACCTATAAATACCTGCACTTATAGCCAAACATTTCATTAGCCGTTTTCAAACCTTTCTCTCTCAACTATGGCGACCATGAAACTCAAACCCCGACACAACTGTGTTTCCTACCTTTCGAAATCGGCCTTCTGGAACAAGTTTGACACTGCCATCGATCTTATGGTGGATTCCCCATACCGAACAACCTTTCTTCTGAATCCTACCATATGTCCTGACTCCTTACCCCAGTTCTGGACCAACGTCTCTGTAATAACTGGTGAGAATGATAGACAAATCACTCTCCAGTCATTGGTGAACCAGAAACAGGTGCTCATCACCCCCGACATCATTCGCAAAACCTAAATTTGCATGATGGCACCTATCCTAAAGAATACCCGAAAGGCACCACTGATATGTTTTTATCCATAACGGGTATGAAGGCGACTTAAGTGCTATAACCATACTTAAAAAGCACTTTCATGATGCTGAAGACTTATCTTTCATATGGTGAATGTCTGCCTTGCATCGAAGACATCTTCTTGGGCTCAGATGTCTTCCCGATGGCAACAGGTAATGTACTCTATCCTTGAATGCCAAAATCTAAATTTTTCTGAGATAGTGTTCATGGAACTAAAGGATCTGGCTCAGAAAACTGTGGCAAACAGATGGCTACTTTATCCCAGGTTTCTGATGGCCATAATTTTAAATCAGCTAAAATCTAATGGCCTTGTTGGTCTTGGAGTCCCTGCTCCATCTGTTTTAGCTAAGATATACTCCAGACATAACTCAGACCCTACTCTAAAAGGGGCTGCCCGGATGCTAAAACCCACGCAGAGGGAACCCACAGCCTCCATGTCCATATCCAAAGTCCCCACCAAACCCAAATCCAAAAAGCCCAAAAAGGCTACTTAGGGAGATGAGTCCTCTGAGGAGCCCCTGTACCACAAACACAGGAAATACATACTCGTTCTAACCCCCCAGTTATGTCCAAGACTCAACCTGCTGAAGCCGCACAGGTATCCTCTCAACAGGATCCTTGCAACCACAACTGGGGATCCCACATTTCTGGAACCTATCTCAATTGAGAGGGTTACCATTGAAGAGCACCTCTCACCCAGGGTGCAATCTGCTTCGGACCAATCTCCACATGCAACCGCCCCTCAAAGCCAAACGATAGTTGCTAAAGTGCTGAGTGAGTTGCATTCCTCACCCCTCCCCAGAAACCACTTACCACTGGGAATACCTCAACTATTGAGGGGGAGGACCAAAATGCTTCTGATAACCCACAACACAGGGTTACAATCTTCAATCTCCAAGTGTAGAAACGGAGGTTAGAACATCTGGTAAGGCTGCCACTTATACTGATTCAGCAAATGATCAGGATGAAGTTGGTAGCATCCATAAGACCTTACCAGAGGCAACTACCAATGAAGGACACAGTCCAGAGGCAGGAAGTCCTAGTACCAAGAACAAGGGGCACATGCTTCTACTGATCTACACTCAGAGCATGTACATCCTGATTCAATCAGGAGGTCAGGTGATTCAGCACAGACTGATGATGACCTGGGCTTTTTCTATGAGGTATTAGCCCATAATACCATCCTAGAGACTGAGGTGAGTAGACTCAAAGAGTTGCTAGCCAAAATGACTCAGGATCAAAGTCCATCTACCTCACAAACCCCACAAATGGCACCTTCCATTGAAGGTTCCCCAAACATTGAGCCTACACACTAACTGAGCCACTAGCCACTACTTTTGGCACCACCTCTCAGGGACAGAACCCCTCTGAGCAGATGGTGCTATCTTTCAAAACTCCTAAAGCCATTGATGAGAGGATATCCTCAAATCTACAAACCTTATTGATGATGCTGTTCACAAATCTCTTTCTGCCTTTCAAGCCCCTGATCCCAATGCAACCAAAAAGGGGGAGACTTCCAAGTCTAAGGTAGTGAAAGAAAAGAAAAGAGGAAAGAGTTGATGATGAGAAAGAACTAATCTCAGAACAGCTGATCACAAATAAATAGAAGGAAGATAGCTGATCACATATAAAAGAAAGGAAAGTGCTGAGTCAAAAGCTGATGAAGATAAATCCTTAGAAGATCTTGTCAAGATGTTGATGAAGCTCACAGCATATCCATGGATAAAATTATAGATCAGCTCTTTCGACAAGGTCATGACATAGCATACTAGACACTGAGACCAGAAGGCTGGAAATAGAAGAGATTCAAGCTAGATGGGCGGTTATAGTGTGTTGGAAAGGGAAAGATTTGAGATAATGATCAGATTCATTGCCAAATACCTTGGAAGATCATTGATAGAGATAAAGGCTGGTCCAGAGATAGTATCTTGGAGATAACCAAGAAATCTGCTCTGCTGGAGGCTATAATAAAGGGTTGATAATTGAAGCACTGGATGAAGCAGGTGCAGGGAAGAGAACTGAAATGGCAAATCTCTCCAAAGCCAAACTCACCACCAAAATGCTAAGTCAGTCTTCTCACACACCCACTCAAAACAAACCTTAACTCTAAAATATCCCAAATTTATCCCTAAACCAAAGCCACCACAAACTCAACCCACAAAACCAATCCCTTTACCCTAAAAACCACCTTAAACCTTACCCAGTGATGCACCCAGAAGGAGGAGAAGGGTTGTTGAGGGTAGAAGAAGAAGGATGAAGAAGAGGATGATGATGATGATAGTTCTGCCAATCTCTGCTGTTCTCAAACTCAAATCACCTGAGCACAGAAGTCAACAAGTGATTACTCCTGACTTGCAAATGCAGATGGTGAAGGTAAAGATTGAAGAAGCAGAACAGCAGAAAACAGCATGATGAGAAGTTTCTCTAGATGTGTTGATAAGGATTTCCCTCAGTCCTCATCCATTCAAGAAATGAAGAACATGCTCTGAGGCTGTACACTCTTAGACATACTTTTCAACATCAAAAGAAAGAGTGCGGATCTGGCCAGACCCCAGGGTAAGTTCTAGAATTCATAAGAAGAATATACCAAGTAGATATCAGGCCAAGTGAAGAAGACCTTGAATGCTGCAATTATGTTGGCCATGGTTGTCTCCCCTGGGAAATCATTGAAGAATTCAAGAGAGCTCACAAATCCAAGAGAACCCCTCAATCTATTCTTGAGAATAAAATGATCAAGAAGGGGTTGTTATACAAAAGACTTGAAGATCTTAAGAAGAGTGAACTCCAGTTGTTGCTTGAAGGCTCTCACCCTGATGAATTTGCTTACGGAGAGAAAAACAACTGTGGAGTTGAAATGGAAGACAAGTAAGATACCTGTCTGAGTATTATGGCCCGAGTTCTTCTTTGAGGGAGAAGCAGAAGAAGAACTACCAAGGAGGAACAAGTTGTTCTCCTTGAGGCCTATGCTAGTGAGTCCTATAGACTCATTATGGGAATTAGGTTCATGGTTGGGATAAGCTCTGTGTCCAGTTTCCCCAAATAGAGTTCCCTTCCATACTTAGCCAATCAAAAGATTAGAAACCTTTTCCCGACCTATGCTTAACTGATTACCTCTGAAGCTGATCAAGCGGGTGTTTCTGCCAAGAATAAGTGGGATCATCAATAAGTTTTGAGGATTTGGCTGCATTGGATCAGGGGGAGTTTGTTGTACCGAAAGAACCAATGAGCCTAATCAAAAAAACCTCTAAGTCCCATAGACATTACAACTACTGAAGAAGATCACAACAGCTAAAGACATCAGCTGATTACAAGGTCTGAAGACAAAGTCTGAAAGTAAAGTACTAAAGACAAAGTCTGAAAGTAAAGTACCGAAGACAAAGTCTGAAGCTATGAGCTGAAGACAAAGTCTGAAGGTAAAAGTCTGAAGAACAAAGACTGAAGACAAAGACTGAAGACCAAAGTGATCAGTAGTTGTCACAATAGCTGAAGTTATCAACTTCAGCAGTTGTGATGGATTCCTTTCAGTACTTGTAATTTACTTTTGTAGTTATAGTTTCAGTAATTGTATTTCAGTAGTTTTATGTTTCTTGTACTTAGCATTCTCTGAGATGTAATCAGTAGTTGAGAACATTCTCAGTAGTTTGCATAGTTTCAGTAGTTTGAATAATTCTGTTAGATGTCACTATCAAGTGACATCAGCAGACGTCACATCTCCTATATAAGGGATGTTGACCTAGTTGTAAGGTGTGACATTGAGCCACCACGAAAGTATATGAATGAAATATTTCTTTGCAGAATTCTCTCTTTCTATAACGTTACTGTTACATTGAATATCAACTGTGTTCTTGTGAATTGTTTAATTCGTTGTTCGAATTCCGCTGCAATACTCTCTAATTAATCAAACTTAGATCACTAATCCTAACAATCTTTCTGGTAATGAGCAATTATTTGCTAGTGATGGTCACATGGTGGTGAACATCCTTTTGGGAATCTTGCTCTCATGGCCCTGGAGTCTACTAAGGGTTCATGCTCCAATGCATCTCATCACAGGTAACCCAGGTATTCTCTGAGGCTAGGCCAAGCTATGTTCTGAATCTTGCATAGCTACATTTATCTCTATTAGAGAGGCAAATGTAGCTTTAATAAATCAAAATCTTGAGCTTGAGCAAACCCTTTCCAAAAGAAAGCTGAGTATGAGTCTGTCCTTAAAGATAAAGATTATGAGATTTACAAGCTTAAATGCCAATTAAATGATGAAAAGGCTAAGCTAGAGGTCATTCTTAAGAACCACAGAGATCTCAAAGAAACACTTGCAGCTACCCAAGTTGAGGGGACCGCTAGGTATCATCCTACAAGGGATTTGAAATGCTTCTCAGCAAGCAAACAGCTTCAAATATGAAGTTTGGAATAGGTTACAATCATATTGCACCACCTATAGATTTCACTCCAAAATCAATAGTAAAACTGAAGGTGAATGTAATTTCCAAACCACATCATCATGTGTATCATCCTCAAGTGATCACCCAAGATCAGAAGATGAATCAGTGTTGATACCTCAGCAAATCAATTGCCTGATGGGTTACTACAGATAAGCACATGAAGCTAAGTACTTCAGATGTTATCTCTCAAAGTACCTCAAGTACTAAAGGGCAAGTCACAACATCTGAAAAGCATTTCAATCAACTGAAATAAAAGGTTAACAACTGCTGAGGAATCTATCATACGATCTTTCAGGACGGATAAAGAACAACTAAAGAACAAGTCTTCAGTTGTTACAATCCTTCAGTACATAACACAAGTACTGAAAGGAGGAAAGTACTGAAGATCACAACTTTAGTAGTTTCCTTCAGCAGTTGATCAATCCAAGATGAAGAATAAGCCATGTGAAATATGTGGTAATTCAATCATCTTTTGATTAATGTTGGTACAAAAGGGTTCCAAACTCAACAGAGATAAGCTCATTAAAATGCAGAGATGGATGAAATGAAAAATGAGTTTGAGACCAAGTTTGTACCACAGTCATCCCAATGTGATAAACCAAGGCTTCACCCAAATCCAAAAAGAAGGATAGGGTTTTCATAAAACAAGTTGATAAGTTCCTCATGATAAACATCAGATTAAGTCTGTGAATTTCAAGGAGGAAATGGTGGGCCACAGGAACTCATCAAAACAAGCAATGATGTGTCACCAGAGCTGAAAGCTTTAGCTACAAATCAGACACAACTTGTTATGACGGTTTCAGCATTTGTTGGGGAGAGTTAACCAACTAGATGCACCTGTGATCAAACCACTAAAAAGGTATTCCAAGCCCAAATCCAAGGAATCCATTTCAGCACCATCTCCACCTTCATCAGCTATAATCATGAGAAACAAGTTATGGTTAAATATGTTGGGAAACAGACCCAAAACCAAAAAGGTTTGGGTCTCAAAACCTAACTAGTTCCTTGTGATGAATGCAGGGTTCTTCAGCATGCCAAGGAGCATCTATTATGTAGACAATGGAGGATCTATGCATATGACAGGGAGCAGTTCTCTTCTAATGACTACTCTCAAGGAAAGAAGGAATTTGTTTCATTTGGAAATGATGCTAAGGGTTACATCATCGGGAAAGGATTGTGTCTAATGGAGAACTCAGATTTGATGATGTTACCATGTGGAGAATCTCAAGTATAATCTACTGACTGTTCAGTCAGATGTGTGATAAAGGGCATGTTGCTCTTTTCACAAG